>JAZHYW010009533.1:0-51379 GCA_037355805.1 Ixodes ricinus
GAAGAGAGCACGAGAGTGAGCCAGTCTTCGGCCATACCTACTAACGAACGACCTTCACGTTAATTTCCTTTTTTTGTAAATATGTAAATATAATATATTGTGGCGCTCGCGACTCCTCGCTTTCATAAAAACCCACAATTTGGTGACCCGGAATCTCGGACGCAAAAACACCGTCCTCATCCGTCAAGGCAAGTACCTCTTTGGCGTTCAAATCCTTGGAACCGCCCCATCACCCGACGCACATTCACTCAGTCAATCATGAGTCACTCAGAAGACAGCTCAGCAGCTGTCGCAGTTGCTTCAATAAATTTCAAACTGCCGGAATTCTGGTCGTCGGACTCGGAACTTTGGTTCTTGACCATCGAGTCTTCGTTCCGGAAGAATAAGATAACTTCCCAACAGTCCAAATTTGACCACGTCGTCTCATCACTGCCCCAAACAGTGGCGGCGGTTGTCCGGGATATCCTACGTGCACCCCCTCAAGATATGCCGTACGACATGCTCAAAGCCGAGCTTATACGGCGTACGACGGAGTCCGAACAACGGCGACTTCAACAGCTTCTGACATCAGAGGAACTTGGAGACAGGAAACCGTCGGAGCTACTTCGTCGTATGGAGCAACTTCTGGGTGACAAGGCAAATACCTTGGACGCAAGCATACTCCGAGAATTATTTCTCCAGAGACTGCCCACTCAAGTCCGCATGATTCTCTCCACCTCAGCAACAGACTCCGTCGAAACTCTAGCTCGAATGGCGGACCAAATCATGGACGTTAACACACCCAACGTTTGCCAACTAACTCATCCAAACCCCTCACACCGAACATCTCTGTTGGAAGAGACTCTTCCCCAGCTGCTGGAGTCTAACAAAGTGTTGACATCGACTGTCGCACACCTCTCAGAAGACCTCAAGCAGCTGCGGCTGGACACTCGTCGTCCGACAACGCGTCAGGTCTCTGACAGCCCACCACGACGTCGTCGATCTAGGTCTGCAAACAGCAGCGGTACATGCTGGTACCACCGCACCTTTGGCAACCGTGCTCGAAGATGTGAGTCACCCTGCACGTTCCAGGAAAACAGGCAGGCCCGGCGCTGACGGCGGCCGGCGTTGCGGGCCAGAGAACAAGCCGTCTATTCTTCGTGACTGACCGCACCACTAAGCATCAGTACCTCGTTGATACTGGCGCGGAAGTCAGCGTGATTCCACCAACAAAACAAGACCGACGGTGCCCCGCAGAAACACCCCCTTGCGAGCTGTTAACGGCTCCGCCATCAAGACCTATGGACAACGGTCGCTCACTCTTGACCTAGGTCTGAGGAGGACCTTTCGTTGGGTGTTTTATGTGGCTGATGTACAGCAATCCATCCTGGGAGCAGATTTTTTACGCAATTTTGGCCTCCTTGTTGATCTGAGGAGGAACGTACTCCTGGACGCGGGAACGCAGCTCTACGTTCACGGAATCGCGTCCAAGACCGAGTCCCTCAACCTCACCATATCAACACCCGTACTTGAGGCTCCGTGGAAGTCCCTTCTAGACAAATTTCCTCAGCTGCTGCGGTCATCCGACGCGACAGAGCCAGCTAAACACACCGTCACGCACCATATTGAAACAACTGGTCCCCCAGTATTTGCAAGACCTCGACGCCTCGCTCCTGATCGCCTCAAAATCGCCCGACAGGAGTTCGAGCACATGATCGAACTAGGCATTGTACGTCCCTCAACAAGTGCTTGGTCATCGGCACTACACATGGTGCCAAAGAAATCTGGAGATTGGCGACCCTGCGGGGACTACCGGGCTCTCAACAACGTGACAGTCCCAGACCGGTATCCCATTCCACATCTTCAAGATTTCGGAGGTGCGTTGCACGGATCTAAAATTTTCACGAAAATCGATCTCGTAAAAGCGTACCATCAAATTCCGGTCGAACCTTGCGACATACCAAAAACAGCAATTGTAACACCTTTCGGCATGTATGAATACACCAGAATGCCTTTCGGACTAAGAAACGCAGCGCAAACGTTTCAAAGGTTCATGGACCAAATACTTCGCGGACTACCCTTTTGTTTTGCATATTTAGACGACATCCTCGTCTTCAGCACGGACCGTGAACAACATTTTCGTCATCTCCACCAACTCTTCGCTCGCCTCAACGAGTACGGAGTTGTCATCAACCCGGCGAAATGCGAGTTTGGCGTCTCAGAACTCTCGTTTTTGGGGCACCAGGTCAATCACCTCGGTATATGCCCATTGCCGCAACGGATCGAAGCGATCAAGAAATTTCCGCAGCCTCCCACTACTACCAAGCTCAGAGAATTCCTGGGGCTTGTGAATTTTTATCGTCGCTTTATTCCTGCTTGCGCAGCCATACTCCAGCCGATCAACCAGCTTCTTGCAGGTTCAAAGCGCAAGAACGAGCAACTTACGTGGACAGAATCAGCTACTGAGGCATTTACCACCATCAAACAGGCTCTTTCCAAAGCAACCCTTTTGACTCACCCCCGATGCGACGCCCCAACTTCCATTATGGTTGACGCATCCGACACCGCTGCAGGCGCAGTTCTACAACAGCTCAAAGACGGTCAGTGGCATCCAGTGTCATTCTTCTCAAAACAGTTTTCACCAGCCGAAACAAGATACAGTACTTTCGGAAGAGAACTGCTTGGGGTGTACCTTGCCGTGAAATACTTCCGCCATTTTTTAGAAGGTAGACAGTTTTGCATATGGACCGACCACAAGCCTCTTACATACGCATTTCAATCCAATAACTTTAACCATACGCCACGGGAGATCCGTCATATGTCCTTCGTTTCCGAATTTACTACCGACATAAGGTTCGTTTCAGGAAAGGACAACCCCGTCGCCGATGCATTATCACGATTAAACATTAATGAGATCTCTTCATCCCGACCACTAATCGATCTCGCGATTATCGCTCAAGCTCAACAAACGGACAAGGAGTTAAGTGAGCTCCGCTCATCACAAACGTCTCTTATACTACAAGACGTCAACGTTCCCGGCAGCACTACAACGATAGTTTGCGACACATCTACAGGCACACCTCGACCGTACATTCCACCTCATTTCCGGCGCACGGTGTTTGATGCACTGCACACACTATCCCACCCTGGCATACGTGCTACCCAGCGTTTGGTCACCGCACGCTTTGTGTGGCCACGAATCAACGCAGATGTGAGGCGGTGGTCACAATCCTGCCTTCAGTGTCAAACGGTAAAAGTTCATCGACACACCATCTCGCCTCACGATGTTTTTCCCCAACCTGACGCTCGCTTCAGCCATGTCCATCTGGACATTGTGGGACCTTTACCATCATCGCAAGGCTTTCGATATATGCTCACATGCGTAGACCGTTTCACAAGATGGCCTGAAGCAATTCCCATAACAGGCATAACAGCTGAAAATGTCGCCCACGCCTTCATTACCACATGGGTTAGTCGTTTTGGTATACCATCTACCATCACAACTGACCGTGGCCGACAATTTGAATCATCTCTTTTCCGCCATCTTTCACAGCTGTTGGGGGTCAACCACATTCACACCACGGCGTACCATCCGCAAGCCAACGGTATGGTTGAAAGACTACACCGCCAACTTAAAGCAGCTCTCATGGCACAAGCCACGCATTCATCATGTTGGACTGAAGTTTTGCCATTAGTACTTCTCGGCATTCGCTCTGCATTCAAAAATGACCTGAACTGCACTACCGCTGAGCTCGTTTATGGCACGACCTTACGTCTGCCTGGTGAATTAATTGCACCTGCAACAGAGCCTGCAATCTCTGACATACAGGATTTTGCAAACCGCCTACGACAGCACATGGCACAGCTACGACCCTGCCCCACAAGAGCCACACAACCATCTTCAATATTCATGAGTCCAGCATTATCAAAGTCTTCCCACGTCTTCATTCGGAACGATGCAGTAAAGCGATCACTTCAACCTCCATACAACGGACCATACGAAGTTCTACGCAGAGACGCCAAGCACATGACTCTGCTTATCAATGGTCGCACAGACACAGTGTCTGTCGACCGACTGAAGCCTGCATTTCAGGAATGTCCGCAACCTTCCTCATCCGTGGATCTCCTCACTGCGCCCCCAAGAAGTAGCAGAGTTCCAAAAAAGTTCGTTTTCAAGAATCAGCGTAAAGCTCAACGCTCGTCAACCCGCTTCCTCTCTAGGGGGGAGTAACTGTAGGGACTACAGTTACAAGGAAGAAGAGAAGAACGCAGGGATGCGCGAGAGGCGCGCGAAGAGAGCACGAGAGTGAGCCAGTTTTCGGCCATACCTACTAACGAACGACCTTCACGTTTATTTCCTTTTTTTGTAAATATGTAAATATAATATATTGTGGCGCTCGCGACTCCTCGCTTTCATAAGAACCCATATAATAAACAACATGATACGTAGAATTTATATAAGTTAAATACACGATTCATCATCTAAGTTCTCGATAATAATGGAAATGGGAAATTACATCCAGGGAAACTATACTTACGTCGAGAGGCAACTCGGGTGGTATGTATCTATGCAATCAACCGCATGTTTTGGGCAGATAAACTACTAACAAAATATATTTCAGGTACAGAACGCCAGGTAAAAATACGTCCCAACATATAGTACATTTATATAATACAAATTCACCACAAGTTAACATCCATCGCGAAGCCAAAATTTGTGTATTCATGATTTATACAGAAGTTGCCACTTCTGCCTTGAAGTATCAGAACCGGAGCATGTTGCATGCTGCACTGGTACGTCTGTAAGGAAATGCGCAGTTACGCATTTTAAAACATATTCATCTAATATAATGCGACTGTAACTCTTCAAACTTTAACATGCTTTATGCAGCAGTGGCTGTACAGAAACATGCGCCAATAAAAATGTGCAGCCGTCCGAATCGAACCCACTACCCTGCAGTTGTCCACGTGAGCTCATGGTAGACTAGGTACCCTATGCTACGACAAATAAAAACATTTAATGACTGCTTTGGGATGTAAAAAAGTATGTGGAATTAGCCTCATGTCGACCAGGATAAGGCTATAAAACACATTATTGTGTTTTACTTTGCCAACTCCCCGCCCCCTACAAGTAGAAAGATAATAAAGATAATAAATACATTCGTCTGCCGAGTACATTTCAATATTACATGAATATATTATAATTCAGAAGTGAAAACACCGAACACTGTTTGTAAAAGGCGGTTCCTAATAAAATTGTTGAGCATCCCTTACGAATATGGCATACCTGGACTTATAAAAAAAATGGTATATATAAAAAATTAGGCAGATCTGGCCATATCAAGTAAATCAGTTTATATAAGCCTTATAAAGCCAGATCTCCCAATTTTTTATATCCATATCTGGGTCTGCCAGATAGGGTATATCTGCCTCCCATATCAGGGCAGATATGTCCCAATCAGGTAAGGCAACCTTGAAATACAGGTGTTTTATTTTATTCTTGTAGATTTGTTTTTAAAAAAGCCATGAAAGCTACACTTATGCGGTTTGTGCGAGTGAGTTATACGCCCAGGGGGACATTATGTGGGTGGCTAATATTTGCAATAAGTCGGCTAATGATTTAAAATTCACAACTTAATTTTTAAATTAGTGAAATAGACATATGGTTCAAATTAGAAACTTGCTGAACGTCGTCCAAAATCCCTAAACCAGTCATTTTCAGAAAGACTTGCAGCGTGTGAGAAAGTTACCACTGGTGGAGCAGGTATACAAGGCTAGCGGTTTCGGTCAGGCGCCCGCGCAATTTTTTCGTCTCTTATCTAGCCACAGCCATGTACTATCGGGGAAAAATGAAATGCGAACAGAGGAGCGCGTGGCTTTCCGTACAGGCTGCGCCACCTGGAAGTGAGCCTAGGGGCGAGGGTGCGTGGCCTACTCCGATGTGTTCACGCCCTTCGCTCGGCACTCCCAAAGCTTCGGCAGTGCGCCTCTCAGTGCGCTGAAAGCTGTCACCGCTATCTTTGTCTGCTCGGCGCTTGGGCCGAGCTTCTTCGCACCGCACCCGCTGAGCCAGCAAAGATAGCGGTGATAGCTTTCAGCGCACTGAGAGGCGCACTGCCGAAGCTTGGGGAGCGCCGAGCGAAGGGCGTGAACACATCGGAGTAGGCCACGCACCCTCGCCCCTAGGCTCACTTCCAGGTGGCGCAGCCTGTACGGCAAGCCACGCGCTCCTCTGTTAGCATTTCATTTTTCCCCGATAGTACCTGGTCCACGAGTGGTAACTTCAGCGCACTACTGCGCTTCACACGCGCTCAAAGTCTTTCTAAAAATTACTGATTCATGGGTTTCGGACGACACTCAACAATTTTCTATTTGAAACCATATGTCTGTTTCCACTAATTAAAAGTAAATTAGTGAATTTTAATTAATTAGCCGACTTATCGCAAAGATTAGCAAACTATACAATGTCCCCCTGGGCGTATGACTCGCTCGCACAAACCGCATAAGTGTAGTTTTCACGGCTTCTTTTGAAACAAATCTGCAAGAATAAAAAAAACGTTATTCAGGCATTGCACGTACGTCACATCATGACGTCGAACACCGGTATCCACCATGCTGGTGGTTGACTCTTCGACCCTGCACAGCGAGAGCAATGGTAAACTGTGCCGCGCTCGGCTGTAGCAAGTACCCGGTATCCCGACGATCGTCCGATCGTTTCGTCGGCATGAACCGCGCGACAGAGTGTACGTCAAGTTAGAGAAAGTACGAGCGGCAGGAGAGGGATACGTCCGCGGATTACCGAGTTTGCGGCACGCATCTCATAGCGGCGAGCAACTGCACTTTTCTACCGGTGTTTACGTTCGCGCACGCCTTTGCATCGGCTTTTGCCCATTCGTGGGGTCGATGCCCTTTGCCTTTCGTTACATAACGCCGTTTCCCCGCTTCGAGCGATTGTCGCGCCGCGAGCCCGGCCAGACGGCGATCGAGCGGCGGCGGCCCCGTGTGCGAGCTAGCCGAGACGCCGCCGTCAGGGGATCGGTTTGTGCCGTCTGCGAGACGGTAACCTTTGCAAGGAGCGAAAGTATGTAGGCAAGCCGGTTAGGAAACATCATAATATAAACCCTGAGTCAATGAGAGTTGTACTATCGCGGACAATATGAGCTGAAACAGCGCTCCGGCCGGTGGAGGGTACTACCTGCGCCGCCTGTCGCGTTGCTCCGCACACATACGGCACACACTGAGGCCGAGATAAATTCTCACTTGCGCTCGTTGCGCCACTGCGGTCTTCCAGCCGTCTGCAAGCGAGACGGCGGGGGCGACAGTGGGCGGGTGTGTGGTAGGGCGGTGAGGGGGGGGGGGGGCAAATGATTACACTTTTCGTCCCTCTTTTTAGAATTGATTTTCTTTACTCTCTCGCGTAGAATCATGTAGACAAAACGCTGACTGGTGAAGGAAAAGTATTGCAGTATCTTAAATTGCAACTGCATAGTCGTTCTTGAAAATCACATCAAAATACGTTGCAGGTTGTTTCTGTTTCATTAGGTGCATGCACAGAGTAGGACATCGTAAAATATAGGCCAAAATCTGTATACCGGATTTTGTCCAGCTCCAAGGTATTTACTTTTTTTTCTTTTTCCTTGATCACAGCTGTTTAAAAAACAGTAACCATACATGTTACTGAGAAGGTTTTGTAACCTTTATTGGTATGAAAAGGTTCGAAAATATTTTTTTTATTACTGGGCCCACGTGTTTGTTTCAAACAAAACAAGTTGCTGACAAGGCACCTGTGTTCCATTTACAAATGTCTAGTCCTAATAAAGTGGGACAAACAGTCATATATTTGCCAGGAGAAGGAGCTTGAAACTTGACCGAAAAAATATTCGCAGAGGACAATGTCAGACACAAAAGATTAATAATCGGCGTGGAAGTTCAACTGCACTATACAAGGAGATCGGGACCAAGGATGCACCACACAAAACTATGCGCTGGTTAATGGCATCAAACAGTGTGTCGCAACCGTAGCAGCAAGCTTGGTTCCAATCGGCAGAAGTCCGGTTCAGGGGGCCCTAAGGCGCAGTAAAACTTACAAAAGAATACCGCGTCATTCTCCCCTGACCCGCGACCCCGGCTCTCATCCTGTATGGTAAGAAATGGTAATAGAGCGCGGTCACGAATTTTGGCTCGGCCCGAAGCCACTTCCATTCTACCTCTCATTGCTTTCCAAAATTTGTGTGTAGTGGCGCGGTGGAGGGGGCGCCGTGACATGGCTACTTTGATGCGCCTTGAAACGTGATCGATGATATTCAGATCGGCTCCTTTTGCGGGCCAAGGCAGCTTCGTCAGGCAGCGCTCCTCGAGGAGATACGAGCGTGACAACGCATTTTTCACTTCGGCGCTTTCTTGAGATGCACTGAATTGCATGTTAGCTGAAAACGTGAACATTGGACTACACGGCACACGCACCGTGATGGTGGTTCCGTCGGCCAATATTTTCGCTAGCAGACGGCCGGAAGAGCGCAGCGGCGCAGCGAGCACAAGTGAGAATGTATCTCGGCCTCAGGGTGCACCGTGTTTACGGAGCGATGCGACAGGCGGCGCAGGTAGTACCGTGAACAGGCCGGAGCGCTGTTTCAGCTCATATTGTCCGCGACAGTACGTTATTTGATTTATACTTATCTCAGGGTTTAGATTATGACGGTAACCTAGCGTTGTTTACCAGTATTTTGCAAAATCATAACAATCTTTCTAGAAGCGACTCGTAAAGCCGCTCGTCAAATTTTAGAACGCGCAATTACGATTTTTTGTTGTTCTTTTTGGCGACACGTCAAATCTTTGTCGGCGGCATATCGTAACTTTCTGCTTGTAGCGCAATCGCACCAATGCCGAAACATTCTGCACAATTATTCTCCCGGCTGCCAGGAGATAGACACAGCCTAATTCTAGAGGTAATCTTGAAGAGTACCTTTAGGGAAACAATCTATTGTCGCGAAGTAGGTTGCAGCGCACTTACGTTGACGAGACGGGACTTGAAAGGTAATCCGAGATAGATGTCGACACGGCCACGGCGGAATCACCACTCAAACACAAAAACGAGAAGGAAGGTGTCCGTGAAGATTCAACACGATGTAGCACAAGCTGTCATTTGTAGAACCGAACACTAAACGCATCACAACAACTTCTTGGGCTTCTTTGAAGAAATCGCTTGCAGAAGCAGAAATTCGCCGCAGCCACGCAGGGCGCAAACCACACCAAACTTGATCCGGCCGAACGCTTTCCGATTTTGCCAACGTCATCCGTCAAACCACGTGACCACGCACCTTCTATCACGCTTTTAGCTTAGGAGAGAGAGAAAGGAGAGTGAAAGGCCAAAACGAAAGTGCACAAACAAAAGGCTTATCTTATGGGGCATCAACGTGCGGATTTGCCACTTGTACCCAAGGTTGATAGTGCAGTGAATGCTATGTGTGGCCTTGGGCTGCAGGCAGGTGCCGTGTTCTGCTTCATCACCAGACTCTAGACTGTAGTCACGTGAACCTAACCGGAGACACGATTGGCCTAAAACATGCATAGCGTCTATCCTGCTGTCAATACCGAGTGAACATACAGCTCAATGCAGCCCAGCTTTTGAACTTCCAAAGAAGCTGTCTAGCTCGAAAGTGACCCAAAACGATGCGAGTTTGAAGATACTATGTTTTACGCCATATAACCCACGTCATAATTTAAAATTAAGAAGTAAGCGCGACTATTTTTGTTTTGCGCACGATGTCCACAAATAAATAAATAAATAAATTTGTATATATATATTTTTACCAATAAATTTAAAATTCTGTGTACAGCGTTAGGTTCGCGTTTTTAAATTTCAAATTTTTTCACGAAAGAGTTGCACATAAAAGACATCACGGGCAGCACATCTTCCCACTTGCAACACGCAATGAATCGCAGACTCTCGCAAGCGGATGGTTGCATTGCTGCGCGAACGGTTTTTGAAAGATGCTGCTTAGGGCGCAACGGCTTCGCAGCCGTTGGAAGGACGGCTCCGAAGCCGTCCTACACTACACTGAAGAAGCCCGTGCTGGCATTACTTATAACACATCGTTTGCTTTCGAATATTTCTATATGAGCCCTCACTCCGGTTGGCCTTGGTTGTACGGCTGTGGCACAATTAAACTCCTCTGGTTTTAAAACAAACGCCGTAGGTAGCTATATTTCTCTTTCTTCCTTTTGTTTTATTCTTTACGCTGGTCAATTTTTTTTGTGAAAAGTTGATGCACAAAGTGCATCTGTACAAAATCTTGTCTCAATGTTCACGAGCTAGCCAATTTGTAGAACACAAAGTGGCTGTTTTTGTTAGTTTTATTAGGCCAAACACGGCTGTGCTTCTTGTATATGACTGCTCTGGGAACGTAGTCGTCGATGCTTTTCCATACATTACCGCAAATGCTTCGTATCTTGTTTACCGCCGGTCACAGAACGATACCTATATTATATCATAATTTGCAGTTGAGCATGTGAGATGGAAACGCTCCCAATTCGTCCGTCTGTGTAAGTCGTCGTGACATGCACACAAATATAAGTTTTTGAACGTTTTAAATTAATCGCTCAGCGACCTCTTTGTTTGTGATCTTCAACAGATATCTACCGAATCTTGTTCACCGAAGATAAGCATCTCCCTTTCCAGAAGGTAGTGGCACGTGTTCTGTCAACGGGAGCAGCATTGAAAAACGCAACGTAAACTCGAGTAATCTCCGAATAAGACGCGATAACTTCACAAAATCCGCAGCTCACGTCCGAAACCCGAATCAGTGAATGCCACCTCAAATTCCTGCTGTACCTGCGGGTCATCACAACACGCAGCTACGGCGTCTCGGCACGCGAAGTCAACGTGCTGCAAGTACCAACGTAAGAAACATGTCAAGAGGGTGTGCGAAGCAAAGACAAGATTCCCAGAAAATGTCCACAGAGAGGTGCTTGGCAGCTCATAACGACGTGTCACCCAGCGGCAAAATAATGGCTTCACAAAAAAAAAAAAAAAAACACGTTTGATTATAATTTTTAAAGCTAATGGCGAACCGTAACCGATGGAACTAGAGACTAGAGCTTCAGCGTCAAATATTTCACGCAGCCCCTACAAGCCTTTTTTTCTAACCTGCGCTAGGGAGACACAGCCCTTCGGCTGACATAGGAGAAATTATCAAGCCTACCAGGCTCCTTCACATAATGGTGATGCACAATGGAAAGCAGAAGCTGTTGGGAATGTACGGTGTGCAACAGGAAAGCCAATCCCTTCCGGGACGAGAATCGCCTCAACAGATTCAGCTCTACTTGGTCCTCATCCGAAAAGTGCAAGTCGTCAAGCGCTTCTGCGGAACTTTAAAGAAGCGAAGAGGACAAACTGACTCTACTCAGAATTACAGGCATGACTTCAGCAACAAGCTCTGCAAAATAAAAGGTGAACAAACCACGCTTTTATTTAAAGATGTTTAAGATCCTCGGCTTTTTGAAAGTGAGAACGGTTTACCGTTCGCGCAATGAGCTGCAGTAGAGTGCGAACTTCTGGAGTTTGAAGAGTTGGTTATAAGTCTTCTGTTGCCAGCAGAAAATATTATATGTCAATTGTGACAGTTATCAAGCGTGACGAATCTGTTAAGCTATGTGGAAACTACAAAGCCCGGCTAAATATCACGCTAGACACTGAGCCATGATAGACACTGCGCGTTGTCAGCTTCCCAGAGCCGACGAAGTGTTTGCGGAGCAGCCTTGCCATGAATTCCATGTACCAAATATGACCATACATTAGAGGATCAATGGAAGAATAAAATATGAAGAATGTGTGTAAACACATCAATCGAAGAAAAGAAGAATCTTAGACAATCAAAAGAAAAAAGCGCTGCACTAGTGAGTAAGTTGACGAGAAAACAACAAAGAAGCCGGCCTGTCCCCGTGCCTGAAGAAAGTGAGTAAGTATGTGGGAAAGACTTTATCCACGTCAAATTTGCCACCGCCCTCGCAGTTGGGCAAAGGCGATATCGACTCCACTGACCTCGGCATTGCTGCGACATAGCCTCCTGACGCCGGAGTACGACGCGAACTCGACACCCTTGCACCCAATAAGACGAGACCGAAGAAAGCCGAAAGAGAATCTGGAACAGAGGCAACTTTGAACGTGCGTGTCACCGATTTCGCACCGTGCAGACGCCGTCACCTGCGAGCCGATAAGGCGGAAATCTGCCGCTCGTAATTTCTGATATCCGTGGTTTCCGTGTGAACACACGAGACCAATAAATGCAGATACCGAATAATTTCTTTCCTTTACCCTTTTTTTTCTTGACCCAATATTTTTTTTTGGTGATCGAGTTTTTTTTATTTGTTCAATCTGCGGGACCTGAACACGAATAGTCTTTATTTATTTTTATTTTAACTTTGTAGCTTTGATATATGTTTGTTCCCATCGGCTACGTTTTATCACCGCTTTTTTCAGGACCGGTGAATTTTTACACATATATAGATGGCCAACTTGTCTGCAACGCTAGCGAAAAAATACTTAGAGGAAAGTGCGACTCCGACACACTACACTAATTACTTAAAAAAAAAACAACTAGTCCTTGGAATGCAGTAACGAACGTAACGCGCATTTCATGCGTGACGCTAGAGCAGTTAAGAGGAGTAAAGGCATTGATAGCATTAACCTTAAACGCTGTAACCTCCTAAAAATTGTTGTCCGCCGCATAGCTTCATCCGACACAATAAACTAAACCAGATTCTTGAGCTTGCAAATAATTGTATCGAGCACTCACTCCAATATACTGCCTTTCTGGAGGCCAGACATTTTGATGTCAAATGGCAAATTAAGGCGAAGATTTTTTTTCGTAGTCAGCTATTTATATTATCAAAATTGATGACATTGCAGTTGGGGCATGTTGGTGTGGATTTATTTTTTATACGTGTAATGTAATGTTTCACGTCCATTAAAACCACTACCGGGCAAGCTAGCTTAAAGTATTTTCCAGCTTGAAAGCTTCATTATCTAGAAAGCTGATACACACATTAAAAAAGCAACTTCGACCAAAACAAAAACATAAAGTTTAATTTCACTAGATAAGTGTTATAGGCATCAAATCCTTTCTCATCTGTTCAAAACGTCTAGAAGAATTAGTGTCTACACCTTCATCGAGGATAACCTTAACGCAACGTCATGGTCTATCATCAACCCAGAGAACACATAATGCAACCCCTGGCCGTAATTCCCAGTCCTTAATATTGAAATAGGGAAACGCCGAACGTTCTGCTATAAAGAAACGCCACATCTTGAGCACTGTAGGGTCGACAGGACTACACGGTGCAACTAGGAGCTAAAACAATCATAAAACACAAAACAAGCCGGCTGACAATGGATACCGTTGAGCTTGAAGAAAACAATCAAAAAATGGCTTTATATTTATATGTTTTTGTTGTCATCGAGGTGAACAATGCTCCGAACGGTATATGAACTGACGAGTTGAAAGCCTTCACAATTGTGGAGTGGTTGCCTCAGACATGCCTGCGCGCTTGAACGAAATGAGCTCTTGGTAAAGAGCGTAGTAGGGACGACAAGACTGACGGGCTTTACAGTTGTAAGGGAGCAAGCGAACTAGAGGGGGAAAGAAAGCATGAAGCAAGTACAAGCTCACATATCAATTTCTCTTTTACAACTAACACGGGGAACGCTGCCAGATTACAGAGCCCTATGTAAAATAATACCATATGACTTTCAGCGCGATTCACGTTAGTTCGTAATGAAATTTGCAAAAATATCCGTTTTCATAGTGCATTTTAAACCGTATTCTTGCCACATGCTGCACTCATTAAGGCCGCTATAAAATCGTGTGAACATTATTGCACCAAGAATATGTTTGCTTTATAATTCCCGTGATATAAATGTTATGTGATATGTGTGCAACAATAGGCAAAAAAAACTCCTAATAAAAATATTTTGGATTAAAACTTCTTAGCATAAAGGTAAGCGTGGTGCTGCGCTCCACTTGAGGTAATGATTAGCCGAGCTTTGGAACCCTAAGACCATTTACCAAATATGCATAGGTAGCGGTCGATGGGTGCTAACGCTCGCGATTGCTCGCTGCTAATGCGGAAGCATTCGCGCAAACTAAGAGGGCGTGGGTTCGAACCCCACTTCTGACACCATGTGTTGTGAGGGCCTCAGGAACTCAGGACCCAAAGCAGCATCCATTGAGCTTCAGCAATTTAATCATCTGTCACGAGCGCCCCTCCCTCTTCTTCATCGTCATCTTTTCCCGCTCACATCTTGCGATGACTATAGCTCCTAGTACAGCTGTCTTGCAGATTATTAATGAACATCCTAACGAGTTGTTTTAACTTCCGGGTGAACAGGGGATCAATGACTAGCGCGGAGACGCTGGCCATGGGCACTTTTGTATAAATGTGTGTTGCAAGATGCAAAGAATGTAGTCTCTGTGTGTGTAGTTGTTTGTTTATATAAGGAACCACACATCCGACGTGTATGGCTTTGCTCAGTACGATATGTTACTGCATGGCTGGTTCGAGTAAAAAAAGGTGACTGCATTCAAGCAGTTTGTAGACATTGTGATCTTGGTGGTAACATAAAAGTTCAGAAGCCGCCAAATTTTTGCTCACATTATTACAATTCGATTATTTTAACCAATTGAAGCGAACGTACGTTGCACTTTTCTTGTTTTGTTATTTAGCCCGCGTGTTATTGAGAAGTGCACACAAACAATCTGTGCCTCATTTGACACATTTTATTGGTCTTAGATGAGGGCGTGCCGGGGATGTAAACGTTTGAGGGGTGGTTGGATAACGCATTTTTTTGTGCCCAAACCCGTACGGCAGACTTATAAGTTTGTTTATTTTGCAAGTTTTTCACTTAACCTTAGCGCATCATATTCAAATCGGAGGTCATAAAACTTCATGCAGAATATAAATACATATAGGAGTTTTGTTCTAGCTCTACCCAAATGTGCTTTGTGATATATCCTTTGGAGATATGTGGAATTTAATAGGTGGAGCTGACGCCCCCAAAATATTTTGTATTAGAACGCAAATATTTTAAAACGAATGTTTTACCAGCTTAATTATTTGTTTTTTTTTTCAAAAATGGTCATCGTTTGCTAATGTGGTTGCATAAATTTTCATTTAATGCGATTGCACTATTTCAGTTCATAATATCATGCCTCGAAGTAAGCCATTTTGTAAGCATGAAAAATTACTTCACTGGAAGCCACTTGAACAGCTTTAAAAAAGGACAAGGAGAATTAATATCCAAATAAATATACGCAAAACTTATTTCTACAGACAACTTTGTGACATAATCTAGTGTATATTACTTTTAGACATACCTTATTCGCTTCTGAAATAACTATCGTTTCTTCTCAGCTTGATAGATGGTAAAAAAAAATTGTATTTATGTGCTTTTTTGACCAGAATCGCGTCGACATTCGGAAGACAATGATGGTTTTCTTTAGGTCGACGTAACCGATGAAATGCAAATACACAAGATATAAACGTACAATATTACAAAAAAAAAAAACAAGAACGGCAAATCTTGAGACGCCGAAGCCCTCGCGGTACGTCGAGGTCATTGGAACACATTCTCGTGCCTTCTAAATTATGCATGGGTCTTTCGTTCTTTGATGGACCCAATGCACCAAGTAGCTCGTCATTACCGGCAGTGCTCGAAAATAAAGATACTTCATCGGAAGTGGTTTCCACCGCTGATGTCGTTAGGACGCCTCGAACCTAAAAAATAAATTTTAATCTCGCAGTCCGGTCGTCTCGCTTATTTCCTTTTTTCCTTTCACTCCATCTTTAATTTTTTTTTGGAATGGTACTACACATTCGCTCGTTATTTTATATATATATATATATATATATATATATATATATATATATATATATATATATAGACAGTCTCGCAGAATAGAAAAAATGAAGGCAACGACCGAATGTTCCGAATATTTTCGAGGGAGAGAAACACTGCGCGGTTCTGCAAGGGAAAGCTTCAATCAACACAATTCCAATCGGAAAATATTATTAACACGTGTATGACAGTGACAAGGGCAAGTTGTTTTTATTATTTCAATGTCCTGGTATAGTCACTGACAAAATAAGAACGGCAGGGCGTGTTTTTCGAACGTTCGGTCTCTAGCACGCGCTCCAGGCTTTCCGCCGTGCTTTGACAGCTTGCACTCGCTCGAGGAACAAAAGACGCCGAAACATCGTTGAAGGTAGAAAGTCCGCCCTGGAGGCGACAAAACTGGGGCTCTTCTCCACCATTCCAACCTTTTCATTGACTATAGTCCGTTCTTTCTGCAAACTTTTAATACTAAAACAATCAAACATTTAAAAAAAATTACAGGAGGTCGCTTTTCTTCGCCTTTAAGTGTAGAACGCGATATCTGCACATATAAACCCCAGCACGTTCCCCAGACGTCATGTTTCACGTGAGTCTTGCGGGTTGTTTGAAATTCCCGCGCTAGGACACGTGGCTGTGACGTCATGACCCTATCGACAATTCAGGATTTTCGCGTCACGCCGGTTTCTCTTGCACGCCACCGGGGCCGGCGCGACACGAGCTCCTTAAAGCTATTGTTTTAGAGAAAATGATAAGTAGTCACCTGTGACTGCGTTTCTGGTTATTCGCCTCGAGATCTAACCGTGTCGCCACCGTGCGGTCGAAATCGGGAACATTCGAATGCGGGGGATACCGCCGTGCGTCGTCTGCTACGGGCGCGCGATCAGAAGCATGGATCTCGACGACGCAAGACCGATCTCGGCTGAGCTGTGCCCCCCTCATTAAACTCTTGGGGTTTTTGTTGTCGCTTCCTACCAAATATTGTGCTGTGTTGTATCACATGCGTGGAAATTCAGCAAAGTGATTATTATGAAGTCGGATGCTCCCATAATCTTTGTGTTGTTGTTTCTATAGAACCGCTGGCCTCACATATTTCTTTATCGTGCACAAACCATAGCTTTCATAAAACATTAAATGTTAATTTGAGCCGCAGTTTGATTTAAAAAAAATTAACCTGACTAATCGCTATCCTTTAATAGTAATCAATTGATAAATGCGTTAGATGATTTTTTCCCGGTCCTTTTGCATGAGACGTTAAAACTACATATTGTTTTTACTATTTTTACTATGTCATAAATGGCATATTGCATGCCCATTTTAAACTTCACTCATGACGCCTACGGAAATATGAACACGATAAGTATTTTCAAGTGAAGTAATCTTTAAGTTATATAAACAGAATAATCACCCTAGACAAAAATCACAAGCATGCTGAAGTGGTCTACCGTGCAAGCAAGCCTTTGTCCTAAAAAAACAATACGTCGGAAATATTAAAGCAGGCATGTTTTACTTTTTGCTGACTTTCTCCAAAACAAGATTCCGCTTAAACGCCATAAAAAAAATCTAAAATCAAGCATCACTGAAGCAATCTGAAGAATAATCGATGAACTGCCCAGCCCCAATGTGTTTTAGGTGAGGGAGAAGAGTGATCGGAAAGTCTGGTGAGAGTCGATAGCCCTCATCAGTCAAAGAGTGTCGCTGCGGCCGATGCTGTCTGTGTCGTGGTGTCGGTCGGTTGTTGGAGTTGCAGAGTCGAATATATTTGAATATAACATTATTTAGCCAGACATTTATATTATTAGCCTCTTGACATTCGCGGCCCTCACCAAACAAATTTGAAGCGAGTGAACCCACTTTATCGAAAAAAACATCTAATAACACGCACGTTACTGCGTTGATTGGTTCCACTCGAATGTTCCACTCGCGGAAGATATATCAGAATAGCTTGTTTCACTTGTTTCAGTTGTCCTGCCAACGAACAGTTTCCGAATCGCAACGTAGTAAAATTGTTTCGACCCCGAAACACTCACCCACGCCATGGCACAGTGAAGGGAAACATCGCCGGCAGCGGATCTCAACAGCACGGTAATTTTCAATACAGCGCTAACTTCTCTTCATGTGAAATATTTCTATTACTGAAAAAGCTGAAAGTTTATAAACAAAATCACAAAACCGATGATTTCACAACGCGCAGTACCCGTATTTTTTTATCCGGGTCGGAATGCATTGTTTTGTTAAATTCCCAAGCTAATTAACTAATAGGTTTATTTTTTTAAATATTTAACATAAATAGGGCAGTTTATCTGGAGAAAAGCATCCGTCGTGGCGATCCATGCTTCGCAACGTCTGCCTACAGCAGACGGCGGATACACAAGCGATTATTTAAATTAGGTCGTACGTTGGTAACACGATTCAATCTTCACTGAAGCACCGAACAGTTCCGCACCATTTTCTGCTAAAATTATTTTCCCGCCAGTACTATGCGACAAAGTAAATGCAAGAATCTACACCATGTCGCGTGCGAGCGTGGAGCGCCTATGGGGCGGCCATACTTCTATCCGCGATTTGATGATGATGATAGCGCGACAGTAGCTATACCTCTAGGTCGATCTCAAGACCAATTGACCCCGTAAGTGATGACGTCATAACATGGCGTCTGGGTCCAAACAAACCGTTGCTAGGGACGTTGCTATGGACTAATGCATGGAGACTCCACATGAGGCTAGATTTTTGCTTACAAGTAAGTAAACAATTTTTTGTAAGCAACCTAACTTCTTAATATCTAATTATGAAGATGTTCTTGTCGTCTCAGTGTCGTATCGCAACGATGAAAGCCATTTCTGAAGTCTTACACTCCGCTTTGCTTTAGTAGCAGACGACACGATAGATTTGCTGGCCTCTGTTGCAGCGGGCGTCTTCATTGAATTGCGTCGCTAAACGAGCGACAAAAACAAGTGCATCGCCACGGCCGCAGAGGCCTCCGCAATATGCGTTTTTTTTACTTTTTTTTTGTGAAGCACCCAGCTTAGTTACGAGGGGTGAAAATGCAGTAAAATCAAACCACGTCATGCAGATCCAGTTACGACGACGACCTGAAGTGCATTACCGGCGTAGTGCAGGACAGCATGAGAAACAAATCGTACGCCGTCGAGGTAAGTCGTTTGTTAATATTATTATTGTGGTTGTCAGGTTATTAAAGAATTGTATGTCAATCGCGATTTCGCAGTATTTTGCTTTTTTTTCCCCTTGGTATACATCAAATTCCGTGGATGTGCTCTTTTGGAGACGATCTTCATCGAACCAGCGATGCGAGTACAATCTGTAATAAACTAACCTTATGTTTTTTATCCAGTTCTTTCGCGCTTTGGGGTCTTGCGGAAATGTGAAGAAACTGCAAGAATCTTTCTCCACGCGATGGTTACAACCAGGTATACGAGGCACCCTCGCATAGCAGCGAGTCCGCAAACAAAATTTGGGATCTCAACCGTTCGCCTGAAGTGCTCTTCTCACGGGTGCAATGCGATCTTTTAGCAGACGATCATCTCGATCGACGCCCGGACTTTCGATAAACCATATTTTGCATCGCACCCCACTATGAATTCTTATAAGTGTCTGAAACTCATTATATTTCAAACAAATGCGATGTCAGAATATCGTCTTTTGTTCACACGATTCAAACGACGGCCCCGGCTTGGCCGGCCGGCGTGCGGCAGACGGCATACTTCTTGCATTCGTCGTCTGCTGCAGGCATCTTGAGGACCGGAAGTTGCAGTCGTAACTATTTCAGAAACGAGCGATTACCGGCACACTTCTGTCGAAACATATATGACATTCAAGCTTTCTATATCTCTGACTTTTAGAAGTTTAAATTCTACTCCTGATTTTTGAATGGTCGGGTTTTCGTAGCGAAACCGAGCCACATGTATTAGTCCATAACAACGACCCTAGCAACGGTTTGTTTGGACCCATGACGTCACACTTACGGAGTCAATTGGCGACTCCAGCAAAATCGACGCCGCGTAGCGGCAACGGCGAAAAGCTCGAGAGAGGAGGTCACTTTGACTCTGTCGTCTGCTATCACTACTTGGTTCTTGTAGGCAGCATATAAACAAACACCGTTTCCAATAATTATTTTTAAGCTTCCGCCGTGACATTCCTACGCAATGAGTAGAAGAAAGTTTTTAGCGTCGAAAAATCGCTTTGCTTTTATATGTAACACCAATCTTAAGGTGCAGTGCAAGAAATTTATGGTGGTTCGCGTGATACACAACGATAGCGACCTCTTTTCGTCGGCCATTGTGCCTGGCCAGCGCGCCCTATAATTCGCTTGAGTCGCGAACCTTGGACGTCAGGCTCTAGGCTACAAACAGGGTAGCCTCCAATCTTCCATCATCCTCGCGTGATTAAAACGCGTGTCTAGCAAAGTAAATTATTTAAACAGAATAATATACTATCAGTATTAGTACTGCATTGATTGTTCAGTCTTATGAAACGTAGAGATGATAAACACTGTTTTTGCACTTACATGATGGATTACCTGATCCTGCTGTCGCACGAGGATTGCTACATAAAATCACGTGTTAAAACCAGGCTAAACGTTTCACGTGAAAAAAAAGTTACTACCTTAATACAGTTTTTTTAAGAACAAGCAAGCAGTATACATTGTTTTTAAATAAAAAATTATTCACACCAGTCAATAACCTAGTGAACAATCTTCCATATTTTGTCACATAAATTTGTGGCATTCGATAAATGCCTACTGGAGTTTTAGAATCATCTTACACTAAAGCTGCAACATGTAGGAGACGCGTTGAAATCAACTGAAGCTATATCTGACTGCGCCTCGGGAACATTTTCTTGATCGGCGTCCTTTTCAAAAACCCTCCGTCTCACGCCATAATCCGCCTCGCCGAACTCGTTCTAACGCCGCTAAACGCCTTCCAGTTCAACAACTCCTTCTTGTCGCCAGAAATGTGGCGTAGCGATGGGCAACAAAGATGGGTCCCTCGTTCGCCAACCTTTTTTGTCGGCTACGTCGAGCACTCGTTTTTTAATTCCTTTCCACACCCGCCACCACAATTCTACGGTCGTTATATTGACGATATTTTTGGTTTTGGCCCCCCTCCCGTAGTCGGCCGCTTACACCAAGGCACTTCTTGTAACGCCCACGCCTCCCTCAAGTTTACCTCGCCCTATATCGGAATCCTCTGTCAACTTCCTGAGACTTAAAAATAACCATGCAGACGGTCACGAAGTTCCCACACCTCTGTGCATTATAAACCTACTGACAGCCGTAGCTACCTTCTCTGCTCCTCGAGCCACCCTAGATCCCAAATCAACTCTATTCCCTTCTCACAATTTCTCCGCCTCCGTAGGATCTGCAGCGACGACATTGATTTCTGTCATCAGCTTAAGACGATGACCGCCTTCTTTATTGAACGTGGTTACCCACTCGGCCTTCTGCGCAATGCCAGCAGTCGCGTTTTTAACATTTCGGCGTCACGACGCCCTATTTCCTCAATCAAGGTCTAAACCCCCGTGCAACCCCCTCATCTTCACGTTCCATCCCTCGATACCTAGGCTCGGCAAACTAATCATGGACGCCACTTCCCACCTCGTAGACTCCAAAGTTATTTCTAAAGCACCCGCGCTAACGTACCGTCGACAGCCCAACTTACGATCCCTTTTAGTACGCAGCAACCGTTCCATAAGACCTCAGACTTTACTTCCCGGTACCACGCCGTGCGGCGCCCCAAAATGCCTTACGTGCAAACACACCGGCCCTCCTCCCAATCTGCCAATGAGAATTCCTGACAACCACACCTGTAAATCTTCTAATCTGATATACATCATTTCCTGCACACTCTGTCCAACCTTATTGTATATCGGCGAAACTGACCGCCGACTCCACGAACGCTTCAGAGAACACCGCAGACTCGTCACACTGGAAAGAGCGGGCCAACTCAAACATGACCTCTCCACACACGTATCTAAACACTTCTCCTCCACAAATCACTCTGAACTTAACATGCGAATTTGCGTCATCAAATCAGGCTTCCATACACCCACCTCACGGAAAAAAGAAGAGAACAGATTAATTTTTAACTTAAAGACTGAATTTCCTTCCGGTTTGAACATGAAACTTACTTTCGGCTACTAATCATTCACCTTTCTCCCTCTCCTTCCTTTTTTTTTTTTTTTTTTGTAATTTGGTTAGTCACGCTGGGGCTATAAGCTTCCCCCACCCGCATTCCGCAACTTGTTGACTTCAAACCTCGCAGCCTACTTGACGACTTCTCCTCCTCCCTCTCTTTCTCCACAACGTCACATCTGTCACGTGTCACCTATGCCTTTTGTATATACGGTATTCTTATTCTGTTCTGTCATCTCCCCTTTTACCTGAAGAAGACCGTTTGGTCGAAACGTTGTTCCCCTCCTTTCCTTTGGCACTTATCTTTCACTCCATATTCCTACTAACAACTAGATAACTCCACTTATTTCGCCTTTCACTCAATTATATCCCAAGAAATCATCCCATTACCTTCCCTAATTACCATTCTGCTGTTGCGATTGCTGCTCCTATTATCTGTTTGAACAATCAATCGAATGTAACTGGAGATATAAATTGACCTCACTCAAGACCAGCCTCGATATAGTTTATACAAGAAGTGCCAACTTTCTTGTATGTAGTATGTTTAAGCCATGCCTTCTACTAATAGCAAGTTTGAAATTATGTGCTTCTCAGGTTTTCGAACAAGCATTTCACAAATAAAACTGTGATGCCAACACTCTTGTGTATGACTGAACTCCACGAGACATTTTTTAAAAGCAATATTAACATCAAACACGCAATATATTAAATTCAACGCGGACGCTGCAATAAGCAATCGTTCTTTTTTTTTTTTACAAATCGTCAACCATAAAGTTTCTGCGTTCATATTTTTGCAACTTCATGCTGAGTTTACAGTATGATACTTTTTTTAATTGGAACATACGTTTCCGCAGTTCAAACATTTACTATCGCACAACGGGAAACATCGTGGAACAGTTTTATGAAGGAGAACATTCCGTATGTTCAAAGACCGGATGAGATATAAACACACCCGACAGCTCTTATATCCTCATTAAAGGAATAGAAAGAGCGCTATGCATTGTCATTTCTAACGGTTAGTGAAGAAATACACTGGTGTCAGAGATGAAAGTGAATCTGATGTTCGTCGTAAAATTATGAATTAATGACCACAGTAACAAATATCATTTCGACAGGCTCTTCAGCATCATCCACTGTTGTAACAATTCCACCGATCAAAACAGCCTTTATTTTATAAATACCTTCGTACACTATGCCAACGAACTACACAGAAACACAAAAGAGTTCACACTGCAAGATAGGACTCATTCGGAAGTATGTTCTCTCCATAAGCGCAACGTGTTATTTTCGGTCGCGGCATTTACTTCAGTAATCTAATTGGTCTCGGTTTGCATTCTCAAGCTACGACCAAACAATCCCGCTTATGAGTCTCATTGACAGAAACTATTTATGAGCTCTGAATAAACGCTAAAAGCTAGCCTTTACGAAATTCATCACTTTTTTATTCAATTTCATTCATGAATCTATTTTGGATATATTTTTCATCATGGAGCAAACACAACTGTAATCAAAGCAATCATGTATTAGAAATAAACCAGCACTACGCAAGCAAAAGTCATGATTCATATTCCCTGCTTGTTGATGTCTTCAAGAAATATTTACGTTTCAAACAACTCAAAATCAATTTTACTTAAATGAAAGACAAACGACCTTGTGACAGACGTTACTGTCTATGCGTTTTTGAAGTATCACTAACTTTAAGAACGTGCAAACAAAACTCTGTCTTCAAGAGAATTCAGTGCTGAAAACACGTGCAACGTCACAGCTGAAAGCTTCAAAAAAAGTGCTGCGCAGAAAATAGTTTCTAAAAGGCAACATATATGCGCTAGTAGATAAGTCTTTCATAGTCAGTTAATTAGAAGTTTTATTTGTTTTAATAAACATAAACGTTTAGGGGCTGTTGACCAAAAATGCATGTGTTTCTTAATGCGTTTTTTTTTTTTTTGCAGAGAGTGCTTTTAGTACTTTTAGGACTATATCACCAGCCTTATACTAAGGGCTTCAGACTTAAATATGGAGCTCAGGCTGTGGAAACTTTTCCACTAATTTTTGGAGTGAAGCAGCCTATCATTGAGATTTTTATCAACTCACTTAGTGGGTAGAAAAATTGGGCCCTTTAACAGGAGTCTTACCGCATGAATGACTTGCTTGGTAACGTTACTGTTTTGTGTTATTCTTGTATTCTGCTTACTGCAATATTGCCCACTGGTGCTGTCTGCGAAAAAAATCTATATCTTATCTTCGCAAATTTGTCCGCCGCATAATTGTTTACCCTCCAAAATATAGTAGGGGTAGCTTGTCAATTTACACAACCCATTGATAAGTCTATAGAGCACTGTACTTTAAAGGCAACTAGAAAGTCAATAGATAACAGTGATAAACAATTTTGCGAGAGCAAGTGATAACTCAGTAGTAACAAAATACCATTGCTCACAACGAAAATACCCAATATACCTTGAAACACGTATTACGGTAGATTGGTCAGGTTGAAATAGGCCATCCGGCCCCAAGATGATGGCCACATACCGGGAACTGATTGATCAGGAAGGTTTTGTTTCCCATCGTCATCTAACTTGTCAGAAGCCTGAGCTTGGCGACCCGATCTAGCGGGAGAGACCAGCACCAAAACTCATCAACATCAGCATGGAATGTATCACCTTGCGTGTCACAGGACGTATTTACAGGGTACAAAAAAAGCTCACGACTGGCCCAAGATTGTAGCTGTCCACGCGCGTCGCTTATATCAACCAACCATTCCTACACACAAGCGAGCAACAGCGAAGCACCACCGATGTCCTTCTGGTGACTTTATTGGTGCGCTTCGAGGTCCGTTGTTTCTTCCAATGCGCCGGTGTGGAGGGCGGCCTTGGGGCGCACGCCGAGGCTTCAACCACGGTGTCAGCGGTGTCCTCGGCGTTCCTGGAACCACGCGCATGCGCAACGTGATGGCCAGGTTTCCGGACTCAGTGCGTGTTCAGGACACACTTGAGTGCACTGTGAGACCTGAAGCGTAATAAAACAAGCAAATGCTCTAATAAACGCATATAATGCAGCAAGCCTCTGAACCCCTTTGTTGTTTTTGTTGTTGTTTTTTTTTTAAAATTTAATGAGCGACATCAAGAGGCTTTGTGTTTAAGAATGGAAAAATATGAAAGCTCGGAGATTGCGCTAGATTCCAAAATATGAAATCTTCTTTGTCTTAAATTGTGCTTCTACCGAAGATACGAATTAGGATATTGATTTCGAGATGGGTTGAAAGACGTATTGTTCAACATTCTAGCCACGAAGACTATTGGACGCAATGGCGCAACTGAAATTTGTTGGCGCGGCAAATGGGTCCGCCTGACACGATCTTTTATTTGTTTGCCTTCGTTGCATGCCTCTCATTCAAAGAGACTCCGTCGAAGATTTGAATATGCTGTAAATTTGATCACATGTATATGTAATCAATCTCTAGTCGATACTTTCTGAACTTAAATTATTATAAGAAAATTTCTCTGACAAGGGCACAAGATCACCCCTGATGGCAAACGATAGCGTCAGTTTCGAAACATTCTGGTAATCAATTCACGAAATACCGTTTTTTAAATATCAGAGAGTACCAGCCCTGCAACGCTTTTTGGATAAAACAATCTTAATACCAGAGAACTTAAAAGTGGGCCCATTATTATTGTTTGTATACTCAGTTGTTTAATTAAAGTAAGTCGGCTACAAAAACTAGGCACTTCGAAATGTAATTTCACCCTTGATTCAAAATTCGTAGGTTCCTTTGCTGACCCTGATTAGAAATTCAAGTAAAATCAAGATGTTTCCACTCCTGGCGGTGCGGATCAATTTTGAAACCGAAATTTCACCGAAAAAAGACTGACAAAAAGAGTCTTACATTAAACTGCCCGTTTTTTCACTGATGAGAAAGGCATGTCGGAGTTTTCGACGATGACATCATGTCTCACACAAAGCTAAAAAGAGAAACCACCAAGTGTGCAGAACGCCAAGCTAGGACACTTCATACGCTCTAAAAGTACGTATTTAATTAATTTAAAGATAAAAAAGTGCGCAGGGTTATAGCAATTACGTGACGCAACCGAACGTGACCCATCATCATTATGCATCGAGGCACTGACGTCGAGCGGACATATACTTACACGCAGCTCGAGAACAAATGTCAAACTGGAATGGAGGATCCGCCTTTTTTGTGGTCCCAGATCTCATCTATTAGGGAGTGTCCCGAGAAAAACCTCAATCGCCTTTCGTACTTCCCAATCTCAAGCCAAACTAAGAAGATTCTTACTGGCGCTACGAATCCCATGCGACTGCGAACGTCTTTGGATCCCAATCCTCGTATTAGAAGTGAGCAGTCTGTAAACGACGAGGAATGAGATACAAAAATAAACGTCCGCGTGTGACTTCATTGATTCTCGCATTAGAGATTGCGCGCTACATCTAAGACGCCACGCCACAGTCCTGCTGCTTTAATAACTGCGTTTCATGCTTTTCAAGGCGAACTCTCATTAACTCGAAACTGCGAACAAAGCTATGTTGCTTAATTTCAGCATGTTGCTTATTCTGCTTCAACAAAACTTTAAACTTTTTGGGGATGTGCTTACGTGGAACATCAACTTGTTGTGTGAGGCTGTGCTTCACGAATTATGCGTGTGAAGCGGCGACGAAGACGTTGCTCTATACGTAACCCGGATTTCATTCAGTTGGCCACCATTAAAGAGTCGACACACGCAGAAGTGAACATTTTCTATATATCTTGCTGAAGCGCATTATGATACATGTATGCACGTGCAAGTTAAAGAAAACAATTTAAAACACCAGTCCAGCCGCATCCATCACATCTTAAGGACAAAGACAAAGTGACTATCCGACCATTCGTCATGAGCCACCATAAAACTTGATTTAAAATGTAAAACTAAAATTATAGAACTGCTGCTTCAATGTACTTTTCACTGATTTTCGTAAAACCTTGCACCGTAGCCTTCAGACTGTCTTTAAGCATTCTCCGGTACCCAAAATTCCAAGCCTCTTCCAATGACCGCGGTCAGTAACTCAATCCACACGTCAGTTTCCCATTTCCGATCAGAGGCAGCGATCCAGACAGCAGGACACAGGGATACCCAAAGAAAACAAAAAGACACACAGCTGATTCTCGATGAAGGATCAAACGCCGCGGTTCTGGGATATCCAGTGTTGTTTTACGAACAGGTTAAGGCCTTTCTGCGGGTCCTGTCCTTTCAGTCGCAATTTCACTTTTTTTTTTCTTTCTGTAGAGCGTCTATTTTTGCACGTTGTATCTCACAATCTTTCCTCGCCTTTGGGCTTTTGTCTGTGTTTAGCCGATCGTTTTAAAGCACATCAATAAACGAGAACATACTTCCGAAAAGGAAGAAAAGAAGAAAAGAGAAGTCTCGCGGAATCCCGTTTCTGCTTGATCTCACGCGCGACCCATCTCACGAAAGCCCTTCTCGGGCCTCCGGATTTGCGTGGAGGCTTTCTTTTTCCTTTTTATTTTTTTTTCGAGTCGGTACGTTGAAGCATTTAGCTCCTCTCAAAAGTTTCAATCTGTTTCATCTTTTTTTATGATTGCGATTTTGGGGGCTTTGGCGTAGAAAAAAACAATGCGGCCAGAGGACTTCGGCAACGTTGGCAAAAAACCGCAGGATTGTCTTCAGTACATTTTTTGTTTTTTCTTTGTTTCATTTGCCGTTTCTGTTTTTCGTCTATTTGTTTTGCGAAATGCACCGGCAGGAAAAATAAGAAATAGTGCCTGGCAGCAAATATTTACTTCGCGGGTGGAGTTTGTTGCCCTTTGAAAGTCGCTCCCTATGATGATGGATGCTGACTGTGATCGACAGGAGGTCGGCTTGCCTGGTATAAAGCACAAAAGAAAAAAATTAATTGTCATCATTGTTTTGGCATGTGCGGGGTCAGTTTTACATTAGTTTTGTTTGATTTGCAGTAAGTGTCTTTCAAGAAATACACGAATTGACTATGGGCCGTGTACAGAAGTAATGCCAGGCAAGAGGGCAGACGAACTACCATAATTGCTTTCTTTGATAAACCTATATAAACGTAGGAAGTCGCAACATACAAAATCGTCATTTTTGACGTACTTTGCACGAATGTCTTTTTTGCTGTGTCCACGTCATATCGATAAATGACGGTTAAAGCTTCAATGTTTTTTGTTTTGTTTTTTATATGAAACATCTAAGTGAAAGCCATGGTCTTGTGCATTCAGCTATACTTGAACGTTGTAGCTATTGATCTCCCAGAGAAATGAAATTACAAAGTTTGGGGCGCGGAGATTGCCAAACAAAAAAATGAAACATATTTCACGTCCGGTCAGTTCATAGGCTGATATGTTAGCCTCGAGAGTGGTTTAAAGGTGCAGGTTCTAATCACGAGGATAGAGAAAGTAGAGGAAGCTGCAACACGATCAATAACAGTGAAAGAAGGAACAACAGTCAGAAAGAAAAGAACACAATATCCGACGGGTTGCCGTGCCAGGAGGAGAACAATGACCGGGCAATTGACGACCGGCGCACAAAGGGAGCTGCTAAATGAAGGTGTCTGGAACTCGCGAAGTTACCTCACCGACGAAAGAAGGGCCGCTACAAAAGCATCCGTTGGGAAGGGCCTGAAAGGAGAACCAGCAAAACAGGACGCGATGGGAAATCAATGAAGCTCACCCTGGAACCCAGATCTTCCTCTCCACCGGAGTAAACTAACGAAGGACGCACGGCAAGAGATAAACAGGCTAATAAACAACAACGAAATGCTTCTTTGAGGCCGCCGACGGTGATTAGGCTTTGGCATTTAGAGGTCCTGCTTTGTGGAAAGAGTTCGTGTGGCTTAGTCGTCGGGTGTCATTTGACTGCGTAAGCCGAATAGTGTGCAGCAGTTAAAAAAAAAGCTATAAAGATCCTTTAGTTCTAGTAAGAGAAACGGTAAGAAAGTTTTAATGTCGGCATCTTAAAAATGCTTGTGTCTCTGAAGGTTCGTTTAAATCTTAGGAGTAGGAACGTTCGAATCGCTCTTAAAATTTCGACATAGTCTCGCCGGAAGTGGTTCACCGAGGGCAAGAGTGCCAACACCTCCTGGGGCTCTAAACTCGTCAAACACAAAGATGGGGCTGAAGTTCACGGAGCGCGCCGATTAGACTATCACGAGGATGACTTCGCACTTTTTTCGCCGAACGTCCAATCGGCGCGCTCCGCGAAATTTCGGCTCCAACTTCGTATTTGACGAGTTTAGTAGGGCCCCTGGAAACTGAAGCCTGAGCGCTTCGTTTTTTTACGTCAGCTACGTCACTGCTCCTAGGCGAAGCGAGGAGGGCCAGCAGAGGATTTTCACCGCCGAGCATCTGCTACGCTGCTGACGCAGCGTTAAAAACAACCCGGGCCAAAAAGTATTTTTTTTTTGCACCGTCATTTTGGATGCGTTCGGTCTGAGCGTCAAAAATGGAAGTGTGTTGTAAGGTGCAAACACTAAAATGAAAGAAAAAGAAAAGATAACTTGACGTGACGGCGCAACTTTATCAGACTGCAGGCGGCTCGCAACGACGTAAAGCCAGACATTAGGTGCACGCAAACGGGCAACGTAGAAATTTCGTTCGAAGTGCCCAGACAAGACAACGCCTTCATATCCGCTGCCTCTGCCTCTGTCGGTGACAAGAATATCTAGTGTTTTTGTGTGTGCGAATGGGAGCATCAATACCTTGTAAGTGCTGTGTACCGTGGTGTCGGGAAACATAGGCGGGAGATCCAAAGGACAACATATTGTCCTTCCCAGCCATTGAGCAACGGCGTATCCAATGGATCACGGCAATTCCGAAGAAAAAGTTTAAGTTATAAGCTCTTCAAAGAGAGGTTGATGTAATAATCATGCAAATAATGCAAAAGTGCAAACATAGTTGTGTTTTGAGATTTTCCTTTGTCCTTTGTCCCCATTCTTCCCCTTCTACCTCTTCTTCAGGAATTGTTATCGTCATGTTGATTTGGCAGTTATTTGTTTCATCCTTGTGCTCTTTAGGTTTCCGAATTGAAACTCTGCCCGGGAGGATGATAGTGCAATAAGCAACTCCGCTATTTCATGTAGTCTGATAGACAATACATGCATAGCCCGTATGTTTAGAACAAATTACAACGTCCAAAGTTTCTAGTTTTTTTTTTTTAATATACTGTTTTTTTTAGTTTGCGAGTCACCTGCGCAGAATATTTTACACTGCGTTCTAGCTTTTTTATTCGATATCACAGACTATGATTTAGCAGATCCTCCATCTAAGACTTATATTCTGACCTACTTTGCTGGATTCTACGTCTGTGGCTGTCAAGACATTCAGGTGCGAATACTGCAGAAAAAATTTGGTCTTGGAGGAGAAACCTTCCCACAACGCAGCGGATCATCATCTGACGGATGTGTTACGTCGATGGGGACTGTATTTTTGAGCACAACTGGTCGTTAGTGCGGTGATGCAGGCTGAAATAGTAGCGAACAAGCTTATTTCACCCCAGCCCATCACTCTGTTCTTGCGGTTACGTGATCAACGAAATGTTGTCAGCGACATGACACACACTACGCTGCCAGAGGTCGAAGAGTGGGAAACTTGTGAAAGCGACCACTCACCTCAAGCAGTGCTTAAATGCATATTTAAGTTGTTTATTAACATATTTTTCTAACAATACATGCAAGGGGGAACATTATGGCTTATTTAGAAATGTAGGGCCTCCTCCACCCCAAAAAGCGACTGTCAGTGCTCCCAAAAGTTAGCATTGGTTTAAAATTAACTGCGAAGGAACCACGGCAACATCTGTAAACCGATATACTTAAAAACCCCAGACGAAGGCAAAAGGAGTTGTCTTCTGAGACAAACTATACATTCTGTCAAGCTCTTATATTACATGATGCCCTTCTGACACGTAGTCGATCAGTCACATTTCGTGACGCATTTGCTTGTTTCACTCTCCTAAAACAATACATGTTTTAACATAAAACAAACGTCTCTTTAAGTAGCGCATAGTCACCTATTTTAGTACATTTTCTTTACTACAAATGTGGCCGCCCAACATGCCGCGGGACCTATAGACCTTTTCTACTCGGCCGCCGCCATCTTGAATCGCGGAACTTCCGGTACGCCGGAAAACGTCATTTTTCTCTCGCCGCACTACTGGCATAAGCTCACGTTTGAATCGCGACAGTCTGTAGTGTTGTTTTGTCTTTTCTACATTCTTTTACTTGTTTTTGGTTGTAATGTCATGCTCTTTTTTATCCCACTTACCGGATTTCTGAACTACGTGGCAGGAGAAGATGCTAAACGAAAAACGTCCGTACGATCGTTTCAGCTTAAGCCCAAACACAGCCGACGCCACGAGCTAATAGGGCCAATCAAGTGGCATCAAAATCGCAAGTCACTGGGCCTATTTTGTTTACTATTGGTTTAGCGACAATAGAACACGTACAGAAACCGGACGGCTCAAAAGCACACCATGACTGTGTGCTTCTGTGCCGTCTGATTGGTCCCATCTATTCGTAGCGTCTGCCGCTTCTGGATTTAAGGTGAACGAAGGATAGCTATTTTGTTGTCACTTTTATTTTGTCTTTGAGGTAACAACCTGGAAGGCGCTAGGCGTGAAATGCTATTTCATAGGTTTTCTAGTTGCGTGGTAAGCATGGACGTGAAAAATATGGTTCAAATTATAATATGTGTGATTCTAGAGTATAGCGCCTTGGTTTTATGAAGGATATCAAGTTAAAAAAATATGGAACGGGTGTAGTCGCCAATATTTAGCAGAAGTGTTTCAGTCGTCGTAAATTAATAGTGAGCCCTTCAAGTCGAAGTTTTATACATAGTTCTACTTATAAAAGCCGTAGTTCGAGTAATTCAGCCGTTTTAACGCACGTGTAAGAGACATTCCTACAACATTTCTAATCGGAGCTACAGGCCGCCCACCATTGCGGCGATACAGTAAAGCGCGCGCCCAGGCGACTGCCGCTTTTCCGTTCGCTGGCCTAGCTACACTGACGTCACGGAGAGGGCGCGCAGCCTTAGTTTTTATGCGCCGGGAAAATGAGTGATGGAAGAAGACGACAGCGCGCGATGACGTCAGAATGTTCAGGTCTGGTTGGAATCATTAGAGGGTTTCCAGCCTTTCTCTCCACCGCACTAGTCGAAATCGCTAGAACTCGAAACGCCGGTGTCCGGCGTTTGGCTTTCGCATTCGGACTCGTTCAAGGAGTGCAGTGAAGACAAAGGTAGTTAGCTTTAGGTCTTCTCAGGACTAAATAAGAAGGTCGCTTTGTACTTGGAAGTTGTTAAAAAAGATAAAGTTTGAAATATTTTATACATCTGAGGTAGGTTGCAGAGTGCGTTCGAGATTAATTGAGGGGTGTATAGTTTTCCACAGCAGAAAAATGACAGCGATCTTTTTTTAAATGAAGATATGAGTGTTTTTTTCTATTTTTGCGATTTTTTTTAGGTATTTTCGCATTTGTCAGAATTTGAAACACCGTCTCGAAAGAAGAAAAAAAAACTGAAATACGATAAAATACATATTGGCATGTCCGAAATTACGCCCAAACGACACTGGAGAGCCGAGGTCGCTGCAACCCGGAAACGGATAAAAACGCTGCTCGGAGAAACGAGCCAAAGCCAGAAGCGAGATTGGAAGTCGACACCCGAACTTCCGCTTCCACGCGTCCCGGAAAAGAGCCAATGAGAGTTGACCTGAAAGGCGAACATTGTAGCTCATACTTCCAACATGCCGTGTCACGTGTTTTCCGAACTGCAGCTGTACAACAACAGCCGGAGCCACGAGATACATCGATCAAACCTGATAGAAGCGCAAGAACAAAGAAAATTAGAGAAAGAGAGAGCGAAAAAAAGGAAATATATCGATCAAAGGAACGACCTTGCAAGCTTCAAGTCGCGGACCCACACTCGGATTGAACAATATTGGGTGCGCGAGGAAGTTTCTCGGATGTAGTGGGGCATAGCAGGGGAGAGAAGGACGTCTACGGTCTTTCTTTGTTTACTTCTTTCCTCCTTCTCATCTTAGCCCCTCTCACTTTGCTTCTTTTTTTTTTTTGCCTTTCTTTGGGTGGCGAATTTGTCAATTTCGTGCCTGACACTGCGGCCGATCCATAACAACAAAAGCATCAGTGCCAAAGCCTGTGTCCTGGCTCTCTTGCGAGGTTTTAGACACGCGGAACAGGGCGTTGGAGAGGAAGAGGAGGCGTGAGAGAAGGAAGAGGAAGTTGGAGAGGTGTTCGTCGATATAACCACTAGTCTCCCCGAAAACGCCAGCGCCAGATGGGCGCGTCAAATTCGGGTTGCGCAGGAATAAAGGGAAGCGGTGAGAAAGAGGAACCCGACAAAATTGAGCAGTCTTGCGTTAATCCACATTAGAGATGCAGCGATAGCAGCGACGCGTCGCGGCGAAGTCGTTGGGCATCGGCGTCACGTTCAAGCACAGTGGGGTGCGTGAAAAAAAGCGTTCGGAACAAAAGAAACATCCGACTATTTTGTTCCGAACGCTTTAGTTTATTCTTTTATTGTGAAGCGAGTGAAAGCGCGTCTCCTGCACGAGCCCTTAGTCAGGGCTACAACGGCATTTTGTGATCGGCCATTTTTTTTTTCTTCTAGAGAGCGCGGGCAGTGGGCATCGGGTACTACAAGAAACCTGAGTATAGAGCGGCTTATAAACGCCGACACGTAGCTCTGTGGTAACTCCTCCGCTTTGCTCGCAGCAGACCCGGCTTCTTTTCCCGCGGGTGAAGGGCGATCTTTTTCGAGGATTTGGCGACATCGACGACGGACACCTTACGTCCTACAACGTCAACTGCAACGCCAAAAACCGACGTCATTTGCAGGAGCCTATAACAGCTCTGGCTGTAAAACTGAGAGTTCCACCCTCAAGCGTAAACATTTAGAAAATACGACGTATTTGCGTCTGGCAATGTAGGTCACCAACGTCGCGAGTGCAGAACGGCAGAAAATAAATGAGTGCCAGGAGCTTCATCGTCGATACAGGAAGAATAAAATTGAAATTATTGACGAGGCATCGCCAGCGGATCCGGAGTATTATCGTGTAGGATTGTAACGCATACAACGTCGCGTGACTTCCTAGTGTCAGGTGACTTAACAGTTTAACGAGACATTATGGCCAACGTTATTAGAAAGTCATTAGATGAGCTCAGCTACGGACCTGCCCATATACGCTGCTTGCTCGAGCGAGTACCCCCTTTCCGCCCAACGGTTCCCCTCCCGTCATTCGACGCGCCACCGTTTTGCAAACGGCTGCTATGGTAACTGCAGCGTGTGCTATGCAATGTTTATGTTTTGAAGCACAGCGTGTAGATGGCGCTGGACCGATCTCTGTGAAATATACTATTTTTAAACGAAACTCTAGGTGGTGCTTGGAACGACGGGAGGCAGCTTGGGAGGAAGGGGAGGGGGGGGGTCCCCCTTTCTTTTAATTTACCGCAACTGAGTTAATCAAATAAAGTTGGTTATGGTAACTAGTTAATCAAATAAAGTTGGTTATGGTAACTCGTGACGTCACTGTGGCAGGTGACGTCAGTGTCATATCAAAGCGTCAATTATCTTGATTTGGTGAAGCACTTTGGTACCCATAAGCCTGTATTTTGTGTTTTATGCGAATACGTTTTTAATGGTGAGGAAGTATTTCTACGCGCGTACAGTGTGATACTGTGCAGTTTGTGTGCAGCACAGTGAACATCGTCTCACCTGTCACCGTAGATTATTTTCAGAGTTGGGGCTGAAATCCAGAAATTTATTATTTATCAGAAGGGTTAGCAGAGTGTACAACAATCGACCAGTCGTCATAAATTCTGAACGCCGGCTGATGTAAATCTAGCCGAGGACAAAGTCCTAAGTCCGGGAATATAGTTCGCCTGAACCTGACGGTTGGTCCCTAAGCAGAGTAGGGACTGGGTTAAGGTGCATCATAAAAATAGAATAAAACATGGGTAAACGGGTCTCTGGCTTCGGCAAATTTAATTTATCTACTCTGAAGTCACCGTATCGCAAATATTTAGATATGCTAGGGAGTGTAGGACGTACTTTCTGTGCTTCCCTTCCTGAGCCAAGTGTAAACAGATTCATCGCTCTTAAATATAAGATACTCTCGCTTCGTAAAAACGGTTCATTAAAATATTTATATTCATAGATGCGTGAAAACCGCATTGCGGTAGTTCGAAGCCGTGCTTCGAAAATATTTAAAAAGACTTACTTCAATGCAGATGCCTTTTTTTTTGTTAGCATTTTAATGTTTGTTTTTGGATTACTCCCGTCTCGTTTAATTAACTCTTCTTTACTTAAAAAAGTAAACGCCTGTGGAATGTTTTTTTTTGTGTGTTGTACTCTACCTTAGTGATGTTTACACTACATCCTAGAGCATGGACTCGTGAAGCTCCAAGTGACTACATAATTAAAATGTAATAAGACAGCACGCGAAAAAATAAAACATGCAGCGGATGAAGTAAAAAAGAATAAACTTCAGTTCTTAATATGAAAGCATGTTGTTCGCTAACGCAAGTTTGAATTAATCCCTAGCAGAAGTGAGATGTTGCAAGGAGAAGCCGGAATAACGCAGGGCGATAACCACGTACGGTCAAATTTTAACAACTCTTCCGAACAAAAAAAAAATTAACAAGACGCACACCATACAAAACAAATGAAATATTTCATCGTCTAGCAACTCATCGTTGAACTTTAAATATTCATGATTTAAGCACCTCATTCGTGCTTAAAACCCTTATATTAAAATGTGTTTTTATAAATGTTTTCTTTATTGTGTTTATGGAATTATGTACTCAATATGTCTAGCCTTGCAGCAGAGAGATCAAAGGCCTGATCTTTAATATAAAAATACTAGTATGAAGCTGCGGTACTTAAAATTTACATTTAATAAATATGTACGATATATATATATACATAAATCCGAGGCGCAAAACTTACTGCTAACTTAAAAGCGATCAAAGTGATATCTCCACATCACGCTACAACGCAACGCACGCGCGGATTGCGACAACTCGGCGGAGGAGGCGTCCTCGAACTAAATTGCAAACGATTTCCATAGTTTGAGTTACCCCTCTCTTAAACCTAGGCTCTACGGTGGTCACGATCAAGTCAACAATGGCGTGGAAGGCGATTTCGAGTTGTCGATAACTTCCTGCGGGGCTCGTTTGGTTCACGATATTTCTATCTTATAATATACATCTTTGCCAGCCTAGCGCCCACCCTTGCTCTAGACCTCACGCTAGCTGTAACCCTGACCGTAGCCAAGCCCAAGCGTCTACCCCTTAGCCCAAGGCCTCACCCCAACCGTGCACAACGTGTAACCACAACAATAAGCACTTCAAACGCTAAAGTTGGCCCCGGCCAGCTGGTAGCCTCGTCAGCGAAGCAGATTGCCCTATGGAAACAGAGGGAGTGACAGCAGCCGCTTGCCAATAGCATTTCGAATTCGAGAGCTGCATGGCAAGTAGCCGTGCCGACAGGAATCCAAAGCGGCCACTAAACGGACTGCACTTTCGGGGAGGAGGCGTGAGGCGTGCCCGGTCGATCGGACACTTATGCCCCTAGTTTCGCGCACTGAACTGAAAGAGCACCAGTCTCGCGTCCAGCGTCACTCGTAGCAGATCCCCCGACGGGCACAGGTCATGCTGCATGGCGGCACGCTTCTCGCCTCCGTAAAGTCAGAAACACCGTCAGATATGAAAAAACGACAAGCTACACAAAAAAGAACTATATAATATATAGTATAAATGCGCCATCATTTACTATAGCGAACATACTCAACCGGCTATTAGCATAACAGATGATGGGTCAAGCACATAGTGCCCCTTGTGGCACTACAATTGTTAATCTATCTGGAGTGACTATATCAACAGAAGAGGAAAAACTCCTTTCTAGAGGATTGAACTTCTGTACCGCCACAGGTTTTGTTGACAAATTCCAATTACTACGCAACCTCGACAACTTTGCTCGAAATTTAAGATTGCGGGAATACTTCTTGGACAGAACTTCTAGCTCCAACACCTCTCAGCAACGTCCAACGAGCGACTGGACGCCGAAGGCTAACCGTAACGATTGTCTTAACTTGTACATAGCCGCTGTGCAAAAAGACATTACGCGGAAATATCGCAGGCAGGCGGGAAAACGGGATAACCTCACTAAATCCGAAAGGGCTAGCTTAAAACGCCTGAGCAATAGGACAGACATAACAATAAAACCAGCTGATAAAGGAGGAGCAATCGTGATTCTTAGACACTTCTGAATACATCCGAGAAGGATACCGCCAACTAAATGACTCAAAGTTTTATGAACCTCTCGAAGATGACCATATACGGTGCACCACACTAAGCTTGTGACCTCGGTCCTTAAGGATCTCGATCCTAGACGAGGGCAGAATAACTGCTAACGAACATAAATTAATGAAACCTGTACAGCCTTCCCCTGGCCGCTTTTTCATGCTCCCTAAGATTCACGAACCTGGTAACCCAGGGCGCCCAATCATATCCGGAATAAGTACAGTAACCGAACTCATATCAGGATATGTAGACAGTTTAATTAAACATAAACCTACAAGTCTCGATTCGTACATTAAAGACACAACTCACTTCTTAAGGGAAATATCAGATTTATGCATACCAAATGAATCATATCTGGTCACACTCGATGTGTCATCGCTGTGTACAAATATCCCACACGATGATGGAATACTTTCTTTAATTGACATGAACGAACTCCACAAACATCCGGACACCCCAGATGGACACGTCGTCGCTACTCTAGTGAGGCTTGTCTTAGAACTCAACACGTTAGAATTTAACAATAGATACTTTAGGCAGGTTAGCGTGAACCGCGATGGGCACCAAAATGGCCCCGAACTATGCCAACGTATTCATGGGAAAATTAGAGTCTCAGTTCCTTTCTGAATGTCCCGTAAAGCCGCTAATGTACAAAAGGTTTATAGATGATATATTTATTGTCTGGTCGCACACTGAGGAGGAGCTGGTGGACTTTATAGATCGATACAACGCTGCTCATCCGAGCATCCGCTTTACACATTCGTACTCTCAAACCGAAATAAACTTCTTAGACGTCACTGTTAAAATAGACGATGGTAAACTCGCCACGAGCCTGTACCGTAAGCCAACAGATCGACAGCAATACCTGCATTATCAAAGCGACCACCCACACCATTGCAAGAACAGCATTCCCTATAGCCAAGCTCATCGATTCAAACGAATTTGTTCCAAAAAGACAAATTTTGATGCGAGCGGCCAAATTTGAAAGTCAGTGCTAGAGAAACAAAAGTATCCATCCCGTATCATTGACGATGCAATCAGAAAAGCCAAGCAACAGAACACAGCAGACCTTATCAGCCCGCACCCCACACAAAGCGACACACAACGCACAAATCTATATCTAACTTATAGCATGAACCATCCTAATGTAAATAATATTTTAAGACGACATTGTAACATTCTCGAACAAAGCGAGCGCCTTAAACGCGCGTTTCCATCCGCCCCTGGGATGACCGCGTTGAGGTTACGCGATCGCACGGACGATCGCTTAACTTCAAAGATGCGCTAAGTAAACTCTCGGATAAATTCATCGCCGCCACCTAACGAATGTATGCCTTGCATGCACCCAGTGATATCTGATCTGTAAACAGATGCAGCACACAAACACTGCCAGCAGCACGCACTCGCAGTTCTCGAACAAAATTAAAGGGCACTTAACATGTGGCTCGTCGAATGTCGTGTACTTACTCGAGTGTAGCGTATGCAAAATGCAATACATAGGGCAGACTAGAACGGCGTTTAGACTGCGCTTTAATCATTACAATTTTAACGCCATAAATGTTCCGACACTGCCTCTATCCAAACATCTCGCTCTCCCAGAACACTCCTTTGATAAATTGTCGGTGACGCTCTTAGAATCTGGATTTAAATCAAATCGCGAACGTGAACAGCGTGAATCCTACCTAATTTACCAATTCAACACAATTAAATAAGGAATAAGTGAAAGCCCCGGTACTCTGGCATCGATTAAAATGCTATCAGATGAATAGCAACAGCTGATCAGGGGACATTTCTTCAGGTCCCAGAGCTTATTGTTAGCAGTGGTACTGTGTTTGTGGCCGGAACTGGATCATCAACTTTTCTCTTTTATTTCCAGGCTTTGATATTCATTTTATTTCCTTCTATTTCTAGGCTTAACATTGTACCCTTCCAGGTCTGACTCATGTATGCCCCACAAGACAGCCTAAATAACCGTACCGTTTTTTGTTTTTTTTGTGACAGCACTTTAGTTTGCGCGTGTAACTTCCGCCTATTGTACGGGTCACCCCTGCCCGCCCGGACTCAAAGTCACCCTGCGCCCCCTCTCAAGAAACTACAACCGTCATCCCACCGTCTTTAAAACTTGGCCCGACCGTCAAGCTTCTTCACCCGAATACGAACTGCCCCACGCTTCCCTCTCACGAAAGCTCCAACCGTCACCCCGCCGAAATTTGGACCCGACCGTAGCATTGTATAAACGTTTGCCCATCCGGAACTCTCTCCTACGCTTCTTTGGAAACTCCAACCGTCATCCCGTTGTTTTTGAAACTTGGACTCGACCGTAGCATTGTAGAAATACCACCCGCGTTTATCTGTAAAAGTTCTTCCTCACGATTTAGGCCAGACTCCTGGCCGAAACGTCAGTGAATAAACCGTCCGTTGCTGCTGTTTTCACCAAGGGTTCGCTTTTCTTCTCGTTTATATTGTGTGTATATATATATATATATATACATACGTGTATATATGCGTGTATATATGTGTACATATATATACACATATATATGAACAAACCTCGACGTAACGAATTCGGTAAAATTCGGAGTTTCCCTTCGTTACATTGAAATTTCGCTACATATGACAATGTAGGGCTAACGTTAAGGAGTTTCCACAAATGTCTCCCGGGTGCACAAAACTCACTGAGGACGCATTTGATGCGGTGCTTGTTGTCCGTCACCCTTTTCTGGACCACTCTTGACATCATTATTGGCATCACTCGACGTTCGCATAGCCAGACGGCCTGCATGGCGTCTTCGTCTTGCTGTGTGCTCACTTGAACCGCCTCAAAACATCGATCTGTTGGAGCCGAGGGGTGAAAGACGAGGCAGAGGGCACGTGACGGGCGGTCGGCGAAGAAATTTCGAGCTGGCGCGAGAGGGTGCGAGCTGAGCGAGGATGAATCTCGGTACCAGGAACGTCGGAGCCGGGCTGCCTGGCGCTGGCTCGCGGCGAACCACCAGGAGCAGGTCCACCGGCGAGGTCTGGAGCAAGAGACCGGTGTAAACGGCGAGCCCTGGCCATGACGACCTGGGCTATGACGAGCTGCCGGGGTGGTTCCTGCGGCCGAGGCTCGATATCGCCCGGGGACAGCCGGGCTACGCAACGTCTGGCGCGGGAAAGGCGTCCGCAGGCCTGGACACAGACTCCAGACTGTGAGCTCTGATCGACGGGCGACAACAAGGGTCGGCGTGCCTGGACTGCCGGTTCTCGACGACGGGCAAACGAGAGGTACAGCAAAGCCATTTGCTGCCTTCTCGTTGCTGTGTGTCACTCTCTGGGTGACGGGTGGAGCGCATACCAATCGGGCGGCGTTTATTAGTAGTGGGATCTACATAAACAACCCCACAATATATATATATATATATATATATATATATATATATATATATATATATATATATATATATATATATATATATATATATATATATATATATATATATATATATATATATATATATATACAATATCTTTCCCACAAAACAATGTTTTTTGCGCAATATCTTTGTTGTGAGATTAATTTTTGCGATAGGGAAACTTGAGCTTGAACTTTATTACAAAACATATGTGCCGAGTTAAGAACAAATTCACGAATAAGAAAACATGCTTCTATAATCGGGTCAACGTTTCGACGTGAAATGTTGATCTTTACTCAACGTGCGCCTCGAGACGTAAAGATACTCTAAAGTATTTTTCTTTTTTTCTTAAAAGTTTATTTTGCAAAAGACATCTTCCATCCAGACACTGGACAAACCTTTTGAGGGCTGGAGTTCACTGTTTCTTTAAACATCGCTGTCCGATCCCTGAGATGAGAATAATAAAAAAAACGCAACGGAAAACTTGAGGATTACACTGTGGCGTTTCTGCACCAGCTTGCCTCCGTAGTTGTTCTTTTTGCGATCATATTAAATACAATTTTAGAACAAGAAGAAGGAGGAATTCTTAAAATATGCTAAACATTTGTATCTGCCAAGCGCAAAAACACCGATCGTACGTCCTTGTAATTTGAATTCCGAGAAGAATAACAAAGCAAGGCCATGGTTTTAACGAAGATGCTTCTTTGCGAACATCTGCGCATAGATAAGAAACTCAACAGTGACCAAACTATATTTATGCATTTGTTCTCTTACATCTTCAGTTATTTTTTATTATTTAGTTCACCATGACGATGTATATCTGTGACTGTAGGAATGTTCCAAATTTTCAAAAGAACAAATTGGGGAACTATGCCTTGCTCAGAGTACATCGGAAATGAAGTTCTCATCATCTTTCGGCATATAAAAGTTCACAGCGATTTAGAATTAGAATTACTATCGAGCACCACGACATTAATTGGAGTTCGTTTTGAGCGAAGAAATATCATAAAAAAACGTCAAGATGAGGTTTAACAAATCCATAAATTGAAATAAACTCCAAGGAAGCCAGAACTAAAACAAAGAAGACACATCATCTGCAACGAAACTTTCGCGCTATAATATTAATGAAGCGAGTTGAGGAGAAAACTAACAATTCGAATGGAAATAAATACTAAAACGAACAAAAAATCATCTAGCTGAAATATACCAAATAAACCAAATAGCAAACACGATATAGATGCGAGCTAGTGAGTTTTCAATGTTATATAAAGGTTTTAAGACCTGCAGAAAAATTGGAATACTCTTGTATCTTATTGCCGTGTCTGTGGTAGTCAAATGCGGGCGAAACGGAAGAAAGAAGATATAGTCACCTTAAAACATAAATTACTCAAAAAATAATTTAAGGGTGGGGGGGGATGGAAGATATTTTGAGAATCAGAATAGTTTCTCATGCCAGAGCTAGAAAGGGATCAAGTGCATTTATGTGCTCATTCTGGAATAATAATCAGTGATATAGAAAGGAGCGTGACACCTGTAGAGTATATCGGAGTCGTTAATAAAAAGTAAGGAATAAAATGTAAAAAAAAGCGAAAGGAACAATATAAACACAAAAAGTCAAACAATGAGTCTGAGAAAAAGAAAGACCGACTTTAGAGTTGCAAGAAAGCGACCCACATATTGATGATATGAAACAAGAAACGTAACCACCAATTAGTTTAAAATCTAAAATACCACTGAATTGAAAACGTAAAAATTAAAATTTACAGAATTCCTACGTTGGGTCGAAGGCATATTGCTTTCATTCTATAAAGCCAAAACCAGTTCGTTGTCCAAAAATACATAATAAATTAGAAACCGAGCAAGTCTGAAGAGGTTCTTCTCATAAATCTGAGAATAAGTTCTGGAAATGAATTTAGTATGATTAAACATGAAAAGAGTTTCGGACCTGGCGTTTGTTCGTTATTGTTGTTTTATTTTTCCTTTTAACAATCTAAATCCGCTGAAAGTAGGTTTTTTTTGTTTTTTTTTTTGCATTCTTTCGATAGCTCAAATATGACAAGTGTCGTTGTCAGTTCTAGCGACTATCGGGAAAAGGCTTTGGTTCCGGACAATTTTTAACGGGTGAGTGAGCTTGTGTTAATGGCATGACAACAGCTGACATATCTCTCTAGTTTTCAAACCAACCAATTATTGCAGTTCAAAAGTGCTAATAACTAAATGTTGCGATGCATTTTAAAGTAACTTTATACAAAAGAAAAGAATCGACTTTATTTAATCAAAGGGACAACGCAACCCCTTTTTAGTAAAAAAACAACAACTAAAATAGTAGGTCTTAAATAAAATATTTCAAAAATTAAACAAATTCCTGGATGCTTCAAACTGAGCTGACATATATTTATAAGATAGTGGATATACTTTTCTAAATCAAGAATTGCGCTAATGGCAGTGTTAAATGCAAGCCTCTACTCAGTACGTAACTGTTTCTGCTAATGATTTTACTTGCTCATGTTATTTACCAGATTCGAGTATCATTGTGCAGAGTGTCCGCTTTGGTGCCACTCTGTTATTTTACTTCTCTTTACGAGACCATTCTCACAAGTTATCTCCCGTCGTTAAAAATCCAATCAAAACAGGGGGTATTTTTAGCCGACTTACTTAAGGAAACCTTGAAGCAAGCCTTCAGTTGGTCTCAGTATAGCACAGTCAAGGTTTTCTTAAGACTTTGCCTGAATGAAGCTGATTGTCTTAGCGAGACACCAGCAACTATTCCGAAGCTTCCACAAGCTCCTTTCTCAAGTCCTTGTCTTAAGGAACGAAAACGAAAATTCTGGTTCCTCGCTGATTGTTGCAAATGAACTGCGGCGAAACCCGACACACTGCTCAGTGTTGCCCCCACTAGCAAAGCTATGGTCAAATTTAGCGGACCTCCGTCTCGCTACAATTCATCTGATAGTATTCATGCCGACACTGCGCGTCAGGTGGCACCATGACGGCACGTGACACTAAATTCCGCTAAATTTGGCGGAAAATGTTTCTCACAAATGTAGCTAAAATGTTTTCTCGCTAGTTCTTATAAATAGCAGAACAATTTCTACGCTAAATTTGGCGAGACAATTTTGACACTCCGACGTCACAATGTGGCGACACTGTGATTCTTTGCAAAATTGGACAGACAACTTTTCCCTTTAAATATAGAACAATTTCCCTGCTAAATATATCAAAATTATTCTGAAGTAATGTGAGATGACGTGTCAGTATCACGACTCCGTGATTCCCTCCTAAATTTAGCGGAAGAATTTTCTCGCTGAATTCAGCGGGATAATTACGTCATACACAAAGAAAACGGCAAGACTTTCTGCGAAAGCTTCTCACAAAATTAGCTATCACCGTAAAAAAAGAAATGAATATCGTTACCGTTTAAAACGTGCACGACGACGCGGGTTGAGTCCGCGTTCGACGGGCCGCCCGTGTAGTTGCCCGAGTCCTGCGGTCTTGCGTTGAGGATGAAGAGAGCTATGTGCGGAGGGCAAGTTCGTCTGCTTCTCGCGCAGGGGGTAGCGGTGACGTCAGAACGCCGAGCCCTGATTGGCTGATCGCGGTCCCCTATCTGAGCGTCGTCTGCTCCTTTGCAACGTCGTCTGCTCGCAACGTCGTCTGCGTCTGTCTTACCTTTCCTGCGACTTTTGCAAGTGGAGAGGCCAGATTCACGAAACTATCTTACGCCAAAAATGTGCGTAAGACAAAACTTAAAAACAAATTCGTATTCACGAACCGAAATTTTCGTAAGTTTTGCGCAGGTTACGACAAAATCCTACGACAGCTCCGAAGCTACGCACTTGTTACGACCAAATCAGCATGGCCGACAAGGTCGCGACGACCAACGGACGTTTATTTTTCTACGTGCTGCTTCTCTCGCGTCCCTATCTTCAAGCAGCAAGAAAAAAGTAAAAAGTACTTGAACCAGACCACGACGAACAAGAACGCTGGATCCACAAACACCCGGGAAAAGCTCCAACGGCCACGATTCCACCGACACCGACCAAGCGAACTCGGCAGATAGAGCCTAGCAGCCACTCCGACTCGGTGACCGTCTGCCCACGACCGGCTGGCGTGCTGAATGGAATGTGCCCGCGCGACCCTTGTGAACCCTTCCCGTATTATCACTGTGATCACTGACCTCAATTTTAGATTAAGAGGTCAATCTCTTCCTCTTGTCATCTCCTTGTTTTCCGAGGCAACGGTGACTCTCGCCGGTGAAAAAGCGGTGAATATCCGACAGACGCAGGAAAGGTAAAGGAGCCATCGCTTTGACTAGCAGACGTAAAGCAGACGACGTTAACTGCGCCAACCCGCCGACGCCGTTAAGGAATGAGGAGTCTTGCCGCACACGAAAGGGGGGGAAAAGTATTTGGGAGGGAACTTCGGTTCTTAGCAAACAAACCTCGGCGTCACGGGACACCTCGCCAGTGAGTACTTTGACTACCCTCCTTGATGCGCGTCTGCTAGTTGTTCGGCAAAAACAACGAACCGCTCGAGTTACTTCGTCTGCCTTCTCTGAAAGGCGAAGTCGAGCGCGCTCGTAAAGACCTGCACTTCCGAAAGTCGCAGGAAAGGTAAGACAGACGCAGACGACGTTGCGAGCAGACGTTGTTGTAAAGGAGCAGACGACGCTCAGATAGGGGACCGCGATCAGCCAATCAGGGCTCGGCGTTCTGACGTCACCGCTACTTCCTTTCTCATGCGCAGAAGACGAAAATGAGCCCACTTGCGAGGCGTATTGACGATGGCGTCCTGGCCTCGCTTGCCGCCCGAGATGTGGCCGGGTCCACCCTTGGCCGCGTCGTAGTTGATCATGCGATCGTTGTGGTACCAGAACACGAACACCGGGGGCTCCGGGCTGTGTTCGATGGCGCAGCTCACGTTGATCGAGGACCCGCTGTTGATGAACAGCTCGGGAGACTACAGGATCCGGGCCCGGGGCACTGCGGGGCGAGAGAGAGATTCACGCGCCGTCACTCGCGTCGCCATCATTCAGAGGGAACATCAGAGTGCGTTCACGCTGGAGGGAAAGATCGCATGCATATGGCGAACTGGTGCGTGTGTTTCTTTGCGTGGAATTCGGTTATACATTTTCGTACGCCATCTCGAGTATTGTGTCGAGATTCTGCGAGAGGCACCACATGACTACATGCGAACTATGGTGCGTTTAGACTTAAGAGTTTTCAGTTGTCCGGTCGCAGTCACGTGGTTTGTGAGTGCGGAGTTCGCTATACAAGCTGCGACGGGAGTCTAAAGCGTCGAGCCTCTGCAAATGTCTCCGCCTTGTTCCGTCTCTTCATCGTTCCTACCCTCCTCGCCACTTGAATACGCTTGCATGTGCACCCAATCTGCCCAGGAAGCGCCCGCCATTAGATTGCAAACGTCCACCATTATTGAAGTTTCCCCTTCCTGAAATCTAGGCTATCAAATGCTAAACTTAGCTTTTGAATGGGTTTTTGTTTACCCAATTGTTTAAACACACATAACATTCCTTAAAGCTAAACTTTTTCGCAGTTTCATCTATAAGCGTTGCACCACGTTACCTTACTTTGTCCGGTGCCTGAAGCATCCCAAAAGTGTCGGTCAGTATTTTGTTCTGTTTTTATTGTGGATAAACCACTGGCCTGATTGCACCCTTGGGTAATTTATATACCAATTCATATTGATATATACTTTGATACCGTTTAATTTTATCGGTGCTATATCACTCGGTTAAGTTATAGTTATTAAGGCTTGTTTTACTTTATTCTTGAAACATAACTGTTAAAAAAAATTAAGCTGACTTTTGCGGTTATGTTTTTTTTTCGTAAGTGCATTGAGACTTTTTGTGATCAAAAGGGCTATAAGGTTTTTTTGTTTTGTTTTGTACATACCGGGCTACATGGATATGAGTATGTTAAGTTCTATTCTGATGTGCACAATATATCAAGTAACGCTTAATTTACTTTATTCTAGTTACAAATATAGTTGTCCACGAATAGCTAAACTTGCATGCATGTAAGACACAAGTTAGAAATATTTCTTAAACATTTTCAAGATGACGGTTACATATTTCTTGCGAACCTATAGAACTTCTAACCCTGGCAAATTTTTAGATGTTATGAACACAATTTCTTCTAAATTTGTTCCTAACAAAATGCGGCTTTTATCAGTAAAGAAAATGAAGACTAGGACGCACAGAAGATCTCTATAGGTCAAGCGGGTCGCCGGAAACTAAATTCCCGCAAAAGATTCCATCCACAGAAGGCATCCTTCCGTGTTTCAGCGAAATCAAGCATCATCTCCGTCTTTCAGCGCTTCGATCTTTCCGAATTGACTTATCTCCTTTTTATTTTTCAGACATAAGCGACTGACTTTACCAGACTAAACAGTTTAAGAATACGCATTACTCTACACAAACATTTCTGCAAATAAAAATAAAGACGAATTACGAAGGAGTCAATGCGAAGTATTTCATATTCTTTGCCGTGCGACAATGCCGAGAAGAAAGGGAAGAATCGACTGCATAAAAGTATAATTTTAAACCCTCTTCGCCCAAACGCCCACACTATAACGTCACAAAGAAACTGAAGACTTCATCTTTTTTTCTCAAAAATCATTCTCAAGCTCTGGTCGGGGCTAAAATGCTTCCTGAATATTTAAATCGGCGGAAGCGTCTGGCTAGAACCGCCCTTCCTTTTTTCTTTATGAAAGAATAGAAGTAAAGACCACAGACAATACTAGTAATATGTCAAATCCTGTTCATTCTTTGTTTATCCCAAAACAAAATACACGAACGAGCAGAAAGTGTAGTGCTTTAAGGTGCCGGAAGTTCAGTGGGCATGGAGGTAAGAATAGGAATCGGGACATCGGTAAACGGCAAAACAGTCAAGCAGCTTGCCTCCTCCTCGGTACTATCGTAAATACGTAATGATGGCAATGTAGTACTATTCTTACCTACATGCCCACTTTCTTGACGTTCATTATCATTTGTTTTGGGATTAAACAGACAGATTTATTTATATTACTAGTATTTCTGTGGTCTTTACTTCTATTCTTTTATAAAAGAAAAAGGAAGCGGTTCTAGCAGACGCTCCCCGATTTAGATATTCGAAAACGGCAATGATTTTTGAGAAAAAAGATGAGTCTCAGTTTCCTAGAAGTTATAAAATGTGCAGACATTTGGATCGAAGAAGAGAGTTTAAAATTACGCACCATGTGGTCGATCTCCCGCGCTTCTCGAGCACTTCAATATTTTTGTGAAATACTTCGCATTGACTCAGCACAAAATCTTGGCTATTTGCAGAAATGTTTTGTAGTGCATTCTTAAACTGTTTTAGTCTGGTAAAGTTAGTCGCTTATGTCTGAGATCAATTCGAAAAGATCGAAGGACGGGTGTCTTGATTTCGCTGAAGAATGTATGTGGATTAGAATTCACGAGCGGCCACGTTTTGACCTATAGAATCCTTTCTGTGCGTCCCTATCATTTTTCTTTACTGATAAAAGCCGTATTTGGTAGAGACAAATTTAAAAGAAATTGTGTTCATAACATCTGGCCATGTGATTAGAAATTTATATAGGTTCGCCCCAGAAATGCATAAGCGTCGTAAAAATTTTTGAAAATAATTTCAGCATTTGCTACATGCATGCAAAGTTTATATTTTGTGAACGTATCTGCTCTTATTTAAATTAAAGTAAATGGCGTTATGATATATGCATATCGAAATAGAGCTTAACATTATCTTATACAAAAAAACAAATTAAAAAAAACCTTATAACACTTTGATGCAAAATATGATACGCACGAAAAAAACATATTAACCGCAAAGTACTTTTTATTTTTTAACAGTTATGTTTCAAATAAAGTAAAATAACTTAACCGAGTGATATAGCACTGATAAAATTAACTGACATCAAAAATAAATATCATAATGAATATTATTTAAATTTGAGAATTACTAGCCGAAACCTGTATTTATCCACAATAAAAACAAAACATAAATTTGGCGACGCCTCATGCTTCTGTTTCTCTAATGACAAAGTAAGGTAACGTGGTGCAACATATATAAGATATATACGAAAACAGCAAGAATGTTATGCATGTTTAAACAATTGGGTAAAAAACCATTGAAAAGCTAAGTTGCATTTGATAGCCTAAAGTACTTCAATGTGGTGGACGTTTGCAATCTAATGGCGAATTTTTTCATAGGCAGGTGGGTGCGCATGCAAGCTGTTCCAAAGTAACTGAAAACGGCAATGAAACGGAACAGAGACGCTGACGTTTGCAAGGAGCTCGGCGCTGCTTCCCGTCGCAGCTTATATAGCGAACTCCACATTCATACGTATTTGCATTGAAACGAAAACTCTTAGAATCCCAAACGCACCATATAGCTGCAATGCCTCTCGCAGAACTCTCTTCGGATGGCATACGGATGTATAACCGGAATTCCACGCAAAAACGCACGCAGTTCGCCATATCCAGCGATCTTCCCTCCAACGTGGTCTGATGTTCCCTCTGAGATGATGGCGACGCGAAGTGACGGCGCGCCCGCAGCCTTGTATACGAATCCCTGCGTTCCTGACTGTTCAACAGCGGAATCAACGTGAGCGCCATCGAACTGTTCGTGTTCTGGTACCCGCAACGATCGCATGTTAACTACGACGCGGCCAAGGGTATCCTCGAGGCGGCAAAGCGAGGTCAGTACCCGCCTTGCAAGTGGCTTCTGCGCATGAAAAAGTGCTGACGACATCAGAACACTCAGGCCCTGATCGCGATGCAAATCTGAGCGTCGTCTACTCCTTTGCAATAACATCTCCACAACGTCGATTTATGTCTAATCTTACCTTTCCTTGACTCAGAAGTGGGTCTTTTGAGCGCGCTCGACTCGCCTTTCAGAAGAAGACTTGGGCAGACGCAGCGTTCGAGCGGTTCGTTGTTTTCGTCGAGACAACTAGCAGACGCGCATCACGTGAGGGAAATCAAAGTACTCACTGGCGAATGCGTCCCTTGACGCCGAGGTTTGTTTGCTAAGAACCGAGTTCCCTCCCAAACTCTTTTTCCCCTTTGTGCGGCAAAATCCTCATTCTTTAACGTCGCTTACAATTAACGTCGTCTGCTATCTGCTTGAAAACGATGGCCTCACGCTGCTGCGTCTGTCGGATATTCACCGCTTTTTCACGGCAGCAATCACCGACACGCAAGAATGACCGAAGAGGATGACCTCTTAATCTAAAATTGAGGTCAGTGATCACAGTATAATACAGGAAGAGATTCACAAGGAGCAGACATTCCGATGGGCAGGTGAAGTCAGGTGGCTATAGGTTCGCTGTCATCGATGAAGTCGACAGAGCTGAATCCAACGTTCTTGATTCGTCGTGGTCCTGAAATTCAAGTACTTGCATATACGAAGAGGACGCGGAAAATCGCACGTAGAAAAATAGGCGTCCGTTGTCGCGACACTGTCGGCCATGCTGATTTGATCGTAGCAAGTGCGTAGCTTCGGGCTGTCGTAGGAGTTTGTCAGCACCCTGCGCCGACTTGCGAAAATTTCGGTTCGCGAATTCTGAATTTGTTTTAAGTTTTGTCTTACGCATATTTTATTGCCGTGCAGTTTCGTGAATCTGGCCTCTTCAACTGCCAAAGTGTCGCAGAAGACAGACACTGACAATGGTCGCGAGCAGAACTGAACGACAACTCAGATAGGGACCGCGATCAACCAACCGGCGTTCCTGACGTCACCGCTCCCCCCTGCGCCTCTTCATCTCAACTCAAAGACCGGTCAGCTTATCCATGCGGCCGATCGGCCTGCGGCCTCAACCAGCGTCGTGTCTGTACGACCTTCATTCTTTTTTTACTGTGATAGTTATTTTGGAAACTTTCGCAGCGAGTTTTACGTTGATATTATTAATACGTAATTATCCGGCTGAATCTAGCGGGAGAATTCGATAAGGATTTAGGGAGTCGTGACATGGACATTATCTCACGTTACGTCAGAATAATTTCGCTATGACTAGCAGGGAAATTATTTTTTGTATACAAAGGAAAGTTGTATCAATTGAAGACAATCTGATGTCTCTAGTGCAATGTCTGATGTCAAAATTGTCTCGTCAAATTAACGCGCCAAATTGTTCATAATATTCGTAAGAGTACCGGAAAATTTGAGCTGCATTTGTGATAAATTTTCTCTAGGTAAGCAGAATTTGTGTCGCGTATTTACCATATTAGTATAGTTGTCCGTTGAATTTTAGCGTGAACGAAATCGCAAATTTGACCATGGCATAGGCTCAACACTGAGCAGTGTTTCGGAATTTCGCCGGTTCATTTGCAACAGTCAGCAAAGAGGCGGAATTCTGTTTTCATTCCCTTGGACAAGGACTTGAGAAAGGAGCTGTGGAAAGCTTCGGAGAATAGTTGCTGGTATCTCGCTAAGACAATTCGCTTCATCAGGAACAAAGTCTTAGAAAACCTCGACGATATACTGGACCCGAGCAGAGGCTTCCTTCAAGGTTTCCTTCATTAGTCGTCTAGAATACCTCCCTCTTTTGATTGTATTTTACCACCAACGAAGACAACAAATTTCGTAAAGGAAAAGTAAAATATTGAACAATACTATG
>JAZHYW010009535.1:0-80480 GCA_037355805.1 Ixodes ricinus
GTGCCGCTGAGAGCACTAACGGCAAAGGCTACATGTCAGGCACTATTAGAGGTGTTCACACGGTATGGGACGCCTGAGGTAATTTGTTGCGACCAGGGCACCAACTTCGCATCGAGACTGACGGGCGAACTCGCGGAGCGATAGGGAATCGGAATTCGGTTCTCAACGCCTGAACACCCACAGAGCAACGGAATTGTGGAAAGATGGAATGGAACCTTCAAGGCAATGTTGCGACATGTCATCGCCGACCATGATCGCGACTGGGATAAATACATCCCGTGCATGCTTTGGGCATACCGCGAAGTCCCGCATGACACTACAGGGGTTTCCCCGTTTGAGATGATGTACGGGCGATCGCCGCATGGTCCACTCAGTATTCTAAAAAATCGTGGACGGGCGAGTGGACACCCCCAGCTGGACTGAACAAACCGGCCGCCGAGTACCTAAAGCAACTCCGAGAGGCGATGGCTGAGGCAGCACTTGTGGTGGATAATCGAGCCAAAGTCGCACAGAGAGCTTACGCTGACAGGTACAACCTTAGGGCGAAACCGAAGGAGTTCTGCCCGGGAGATCAGGTACTAATTCTTGAAAGTGGGATGGTCGGAAAGCTGCAGCCGAAGTGGGTTGGCCCAGCAAAGATAAAGAAAGAAAACGGGAGAACAGTTACATTGTCGAAACGGCAGACAATGGGGAAAGATGGATTCACGCTAACCGCCTGAGACCCTATCTGGCCCGAATTGGTAACGTGGGGTAATCTTCGAAACTGACCAAGAGTTCGGTGAAGTGGAAAGCACCCCACTTGGAATAAAGGAAGATGGAAATGCGAGAAGCGAAAGTAAATTGGCCCCGGAGCTAAGTGAGCGGCGAAGGCGGGATTTAGATCAGCTGCTAGGTGAATCGTCGGAAGTGTTTTCGGACACCCCAGGAAGATGCAAAATCGGGTCGCACACTGTCACGCTCCTTCCTGACGCCAAGCTGGCAAAGAGTTATTCGTACAAAGTGCCGATCGCATTAAGGGGTGAAGTGGAGCGGCAGGTGACCCAGTTATTGGAGTGGGATTTCATTTACCCAATTGACAGTCCCTTCGCGCACCCTATTGTGTGTGTGGCGAAAAAAGACGGGTCGGTTCGGATGTGTATTGACTATCGAAAGCTAAATACCGTGACCGAACCAAACAGTTTTCCTATGGGAAACATGACGGAGCTGTTGTTCGATGTGGCGAAGGCAAATTTTATCTCTGTGCTGGACATGACGCGGGGGTATTGGCAGATCGCTCTGGATGAGGACTCGCAGAAACTGTGCGCGTTCGCCACACCCAGGGGGCTCTACGCATGGAAGGTCATGCCTTATGGACTTCGAAATTCGGCGGCAACGTTTCAGAGAGTCATGAACGAGGTGCTAGGCAGAACACAGGGGATACGCCTGTGCGTATATTGATGATGTAGCCGTCTACTCGGAATCGTGGGAGGACCACGTGAACCATTTGCGTGCGGTACTTCAGACGCTCAAAAATGTGGGGCTCACTGCCAACCCCACGAAGTGCAAGTTCGCTCAACCTAGGGTTAAGTACCTCGGACATGTGGTGGGGTCGGGAACCCACTCGCCAGACCCTGAGCGGGTCCAGGCGATCGCTGAGCTAAAGCCACCAAGGACGAAGAGGGATGTGCGAAGCGTACTAGGGCTGCTCAATTATTACCGCGACTATATCCCCAGATACTCGGAAATTGTCCTTCCCTTAACAGAGCTCACGCACCGAAGGGTCCCTAATGTAGTTCCGTGGAACAAGGCTGCCGATGACGCCTTTCGTGTGGTGAAGGCTGAACTGGTGGCACTGCCTGAGCTAACGGCACCCGACCCTGATCGCGAGTATGTTGTGACGACGGACGCCTCGGAATTTGCGGTTGGCGCGTGCCTCTCCCAAGAGGTGGGCGGAACGCAAAAACCGATCGCGTTTCTGACCAAGAAACTCAGTGAGAGCCAGGCGAAGTGGTCGGCAATTGAAAGGGAGGCGTATGCCATCGTGTGGGCGCTCGGGAAACTTGATACCTGGCTTTTTGGAGCGGAAATAAAGGTCGCCACGGATCACAATCCTTTGACGTATCTCACCCGGTCGGCTTCCTCCAGTGCCCGGTTGACACGTTGGTCTCTGGCATTGCAGAAATATGACATTGAAATCATTCATATTCGGGGATCTCTTAACAAGTGTGCCGACGCTTTGTCGAGGCTGGACAGGCACGACTAAGGTGTGACGTGTGTATATATGTAACGCTTGAGTGGGTAAATGTTAGTGGGATTGATAGGCATCTTTGCTGACATGAACGCTGTGCATCAGCCATATTCACTGCGAATAACAAAGCAGTACGTAAATGTTTAATCATATGACCTCCGAAGGTGCACGACCTTGGAATGTACAGGACTGGGTTCTACACGTGTGTGCTTATTTGGGAGAGTTGTGGACATTCTGACTTCTGCGTGGCATTCTTTAAGTTTTATTGACGTGTGTCATTGTGAAGAATGTGATCAGTGCAATTCGTGCAAACGTATTCTAAGTGTATTATGTATTCAGAGTCGATACCTTGTACCTTTCGTCGCGTTTGCTGTTTTTCGTTTGAGTGTTTTATAGGAAAATGTTGCTACTACATCGAGTGTCTCCGCAACATTCTTGGTGGGGAGGAGTTAAGTTCAGGCATATATTATTCCTTTTTTTTTGTCGGTTTGTGTCGAAGCGCAGCTGTGTCGTCGGAAGATCGCCAAGGCGGCGGGGGAGACGGCGGGCTGACCGCGGGAATGGGGGACATGTCGCCCTCAGGGGCGCCTCGAGCCGGCGCCTGCCTAATTGGGGAGCCGGGACGATGGGACGCACTCCCACGGGTGGCTGCCGGATGGGGCTTTTCGGGTAGTAAGCCGTGCCGATGGCATGTCGGCTTTGCTTTCATCATGTGAGCGGGCCGGGTTCGTGGGTGCGCGCATCTTCGCGGCGCCTTCTTTTAATGTCTTTCGAAGAAAACGTGGGGTCCTTGGGTATTTATTTTGGCTATCCGTTTGAGACAGCATGTTGTTGTTCTGCTTGTGTGCTTTTAGGACCGACCGTCTACCAGAAAGGAAATAGCGCGGGAATCTTTGTGATTGGTTCGGACGATTGGGAGAGGGAACCTGACTCCGACTCTAAAACGGAGGGGCGAATGATGAGAGGGGGCTTTTTGAGACGGATCGAGCTGGGCTGCGGTTGGGTTCCTTGTGGGAGTTTTGGAGGACGGAAAGTGCCGGGCGGCGACGTCTGGTCGCGCCCACCACTGTGAACGTACAATGTTAAATAAATCTATCTACGTTAAAGTCTAATACCACCTGACTGAACTTCGCTTCGCAACGTGTTCGCCATCAGGCCTCTTGTTACAAGTGGCCGAACATCAGCATCATCATCACGACATCCCTCCTATTCGTAACTCCGACCTTCGAGAACGGGAAGCCGCGTTGGTTCGTGAACGTCGAGCAGCAGAACCTGAGGTTCGGGACCGTGAAAATCAACGTAAACGTACGAAGCGAGCGACGGAACCAAAGTTAACAACGTCACTAACAACGTTACTAACACCGTTAATAACACCGTTAATAACGATCCGTGATGCTCCGCATCACCCCATGGTTCCCCTCGGGAAGATGGTGTTCCTTTTTTTTTTTGTAGGTATTCTTGAAGGATTTTGAAGGCCTGTGAGGTCGCATAATTTTTCAAGGCTGATGGACACTTTATATATTAATATTTTTATATAAAACATACTGCAGGCCAAAGACTGTACCAAGCAGTAGTAGAAAGAACAACAAGTAAAATACAAATGAGCACTTTTGAAACCTAAAATAAAACACATTGAGAGTACATATTCGAGGCATATGCCAAAAAATGCAATCCAAGAGAGTGACGTGCAAAATACTAACACGTAAGATATTAAACAGAAAAAAGTAAGCACATATAAGAAAAATAACTAGAAAGTTATTTTCCTTCTAGCGTTTCTAATAAGAAACGCTAGAAGGAAGAGAGTTACCTTCCGAGATGGTCCGAGACGGTGCTTTAGACTTATTTTCAATAGGGGATTGAAAAGTCGATTGCATATGCAGTGCCAAAGACGCTTAAATTAGCGAGGAACGCCTTCAGCACTCTGATGCTCCATGGTGATCTTGGTGCGACTGGATTAGAACGACCCTCTCGAAGCTTTGAAGCTTTGAAGGGGCCGAAAAATGCGATTGCTACAGCAATGGACACCAATTAGCCAATCGCCTTGCGACGTTCTGGACGTCTGTATGCTAATATTTGTTTGTTCTCGGATAGCTGCAGGGAAGTCAACGGCACTTCTTTACCAGGATCCAGTAACTTTACGCGAGACTGACAAACGTGGCATAACCTAAAGAGGGAGCTCCGGGCCTCTGCCAAGCGCGCCCGCTCGTGCGGTGCAAGTATCGTTCAGGGCAACATGCTCGCGCGTGTAGCTTCGATCTGGCCCCAGACATTAGGTGAAAGAAGCTTTTCGTCCTTTTTTGTTTGGCCACAACCTCTGTGGCCGAATCTATTGGGTGACCCTGGCACACTTCCGGTCCGCATATATTTCTATATGTTTTACCCGTTAATCTTTCACCATAAAAGGAAATCACGTCTAACAGTGCAATAAAAAGCGATCACTTACCGAAGATAGCGCATAGATAGATTTGACCTCGCAAATGCTGCAAAACCCACCGTTTGTATTTATTTTTATTTTCCCGCTTTCATATTAAAAGTGAAATCTGAATGGCTGTTACGTAAAATACAGTGCAGCTACTTTGACTGCGAACATTTGGCGTTGGACATTGCAGAGTACGAGTCACGAACTACCGATGCCGTGTTCCTGCTGTCTGCAGTGTGTCTTCGGTCCCTAAATAAATGGGCTAGAAATTCGAAGATTGCGCAGTGTCTAAGCGTAGCTAACGAGCGCCTCATGGAATTCGCCACCGTACTAAACGGAGATTAAGCAACTTACGTAAAACGTTTAGTTTTTTTTTTCTTTTGGCATAGCAGACAAATTTAATGTAGGAAGCAATATGCATCAACCAGCATGGAGATTCGAACGAATGATCTTTATGTCGCGCGCTTCGCGCTCGGGTTCAAACCGCGGCACCGCTTAGAGAGAGGTGGCTCCATGTCTTGCTGGTTGCTACATATCTTTTCTCTGGAAAAGTCAGCGTAGAGCGCCACCATCAACATGGTTGGGGTATCGCTGTGGTGGCCTTCTTTCCCTTGTTCCTCTTCATGGCTGCGTCCCGGCTGAGGCTGACTCTGGTTAAAGTCACTGGGTCTCTTTTCCGTGCTGGCTGTCACTTTCCCCGTGGAGGTCAGTTCTTGCCGAGAATCTGTCGCCGGACGTAAGTGTTCACGGTTTCTTCGGCGGACTTGACCTTCTGAGGTTAGAATGTTGTAGGACCTCGGCGCTGGATGTCCCACGACTATGGCAGGTGACCATGTGCGCCGCAGGGTGTTGCAGACGGTGATTGTAGAACACGTGTCAATGCCTGGCAGCGTTCTTGAGTTTCTATCGTAGTTCGCCTTTTGTTGCCGCCTTATTTCTGTCAGACGACGTGTGACAGCCTTGGGTAGCACAACAGCTGGCAAGTAATGTTCCGATCGCGCAGGTAACAGTGTCCTTGTGTGTCGGCTCATCAGTTTCTGTACTGGCGATTGGAGGACATCGTCTCGTGGAGTGTTGCGCCATCAAGGAGGAAGCAGTAAAATTCTTCAGAGTTCGCACTCTTTCGCAACAGTTGTTTGGCCTGTCTCAAGGCTTGTTCAGCCATGCCATTTGATCGAGCGTGGTAGGGACTTGATGTAACTTCTTTTATCTTGAGGTTTTCCAGGAACTGCTGAACTTCTGGCTCCCAAATGGTGTGCCATTGTCGCTTATAATCTTCAATGGCAGTCCGTGTGTTGCAAATACTTTAAGTAAGGCAGAACTCTTTTACTTTGGAAGCTGTGGTGATTTTCATTTTTTCTACCTCAAAATAAAATTAGTGAAAATTGTGGGGTCTTGTCAGCCCCCCTTTCGTCGACAACCGGACGCCGGCGCCTGAGGACTTGTTTTCCGTCGCCTCCGTGGCAAAGACGGCGCCTTTTATGTTTGGTGCCGAAGTGCCTCCTCCCTTGGGACCCATCTTGAACACATTGGCGGTGTCGGCGGCGGGCATCCTGGGACCCCCTCCAGGACAGCGTCGGCGCCCGAGGCCCTGCACGTGCTACGGCAGAGCCGGACGGGAGCTCCAGCGAGAGACCGCCCACGATGGGAGACGGGGGGCTCCCGCCTGTCTGGTGCGCGGCGACGGCGGGAACAACGAGGAAAGCTGGGACGACGGGAGATGGAAAGGGACTCTTGCGCGGGGAACGGGCCACGACGGACGTTCGCGGTGGTGGCGGCCGCGACGTCGACTCGGGCGACGGCCCGGTGACAGGTCCGGACTTAGACCCCGGATTTGACCCTCGACGGCAACGTCCCCAGGACGTGGTGTGCACTAGCACCGCAGGGACGATCGGCAGGCGGCAAACAGTGGCGGCGCAACCCTTCCAGGCTTCCTTGATCACCTGTCCCGATCCCGAAACCCCCCAGCAGAATGTGAGTGGAATAAACCCCTTCTGCCGAGAGCTATGCGTTTGCTGTGTCACGTTCATCCGGAGACAGGGGCCCGGGGAATCGGACGAGAACCCTTCATAATGGCGCCCAACGTGGGGCCTGATTTACAGTCAGGCTAGAGTTCCGATTCCTGGCCTGTTTCCGGTTGGAATGGGGCACTGCTACCGCACTCCTTTTGGGGGCGATCCTCGTTGTAGCAACGCCGCACGAGATCCGACATGATCGTTTGCTTGATGAGGAAGCGCGGACATAGCGACAGTTGTCTTCGCCTGCTGGACAATATCCTTTGTCCCAATCAACCAGGAGTTTATCCCCTGTGGCGAGGAGCGCCTTGATCCACTGTTTAGCTGTGCCGTCGGATGCTGGCAGGTTTATCCTCAGCCTCTTGATGCCGCGCAAGTGTTCAGTGTGCGTGGATATTCCCGCCCTTTTTGAGGCCTGCAGTGTAGGGTGTTCTGTCGCCCCAACTACGCCTCCGGCCGTCCACGTCCGATGGGTGAGAGGTCAGCTCATTTATTAGGCGATGCGACGCATGCAGCCGCCTTTGTTCGCGTATCGTTGCAGTATCTTGGATTGACTGTTTTCGATTGCTCGCGTCAGAGAGAGTTCGCTGTGGGAGTATCTCAGTACTACTTCCATTGCGGACGGCGGTTGCACGGACTGCATTGAGAAATTATTCCCGAACTGCATTTTGTCCGAGGGGAGCCTAGCGTTCTAGTTTTACTGCACGCTCGCTCCCAGCTGGCTTTGTTTGAGCTGTCGGCGCGGTTTTGAGTTCCGTGCGTCCCCAGCGTTTGGGTACAATATGCGCTCTTGTGGTTCCGACCGCACTGATGTAGTACCTTGCGGCCAGAGGCGACACCTTGGGACGAATCCGCCCCCAAGAGTTGCCTGATACGCGATGCCTGGTGTGAATGCATCGGAATTCCCGAGAGCCATCGAGTTTCCGTGCCCACTTTAACAGTGGCTGTGTGTAATGCTCCGTGGGGTCCAGGTTGACGCGATTGTCATGTTCTGCTCGTCCCTGGCTGTAGAGTCGTGATGGTGATCCCGCTTAATTGCGTTCAGTTTTTGCCGGACCCTCACGCCGCCATATCGGAGTTTGCGCTTCGGGCGGAGATTACTCTCGAGTTGTTATCCCCATGCCCGGAGAGGGGGCGGGAAAGTACGTGCCCTGCGGTGCCGCTGGGCATTGTACCGGTTCTCCGCCGTGCTTGTGTACGCGTTGGGACGCGAGGGCGTGCGGAGGGATAACGGGTTAGAGTTAAGGGGGAAAGACGGCTAGGTGGGGAAGGAGCCGTTCTCGTGTAGCGAAAAGCTTCACGGAGGAGGTGGCGGTCTTGCGATAATGGGACGAGTTGTTAATAGTTTTATCCTGTACAGCTGCGCGGGAGGCCTGGGAAAACGTACGGTTCACGTCGGCGGATGCCCGGGAAGCCTAGAAATGATGGCAGCGGCATGGCCGTCGGCGGCCTATAACTGTTGTGCGTTAGGTCAGCCCGTCGCTGTACAAACTGCAGCTTTTGCATGAATGACCAGCGGGTGTTGGAAGCCAGCGGTAAATGCGGTAAACACTTCGACGCTGCGGAAACGGTTAATGCAAAGCAAATATAGTTTATTAGCTCGTCCATTTCTAAGATCGGCCGATTAGATTATATGGCACTTCGGTGTCGCGCTTGTAGCGCGGAAGATAGAAGGCGCGTGCGGGGTGCTTACATTGTTCGAACCTGGCCAGTCTTTCCAGTCGCAAGAAGACCTTTGAGTTATGCGCTGTTTTGACTTGGTCTGGGGAGGGCTTTGTGCGTACCCTGCTGCGTTCATCCAAGGGCTCGTTGCTTGGATTGAGAATAGAAGAGTTGCGAGACACGTAAATGAGGTACCTTCATTTCTCGATCCTGGCCGACCTTGACAGTCGCAAGAAGACTTTTGAGTCATGCGGTGTTGTGGCTTGGCCGGGGAAGAACTTGAATGTGCGTCGATGCGTTGATCGCAACTTTCGAGCTTGTGCAGGGCCGGCACTCACAGTGGTTACTCCACTACACTTCGGTGTGTACCCCCGTTGCCCGCTCGTCGCTCTTGTTTGGAGATTATCCCCGAACAGTGACGCGGCAACCTCTGGTACACGGCCAGACGTTGCGGACAGAGCCTTGTAAAAAAGGACGTCCAACAGACTTGCTGGGCGCATCATCCGGCATATCAAAACGCTGTCCCCTTGTGCTGGTCTCAATGGCCGGTACCGCGGGACACGGGCCTCTCGGGGTGGTGGTTATCCAACCCGATGACTGCATGCTGCGTAGCTTAGACGTGGCTTGCTTGTGGCGTAAGAGTCGCGAACGACGTCTGCGTGAATGTGCGTCATGTTAATTGATACTGTTAGCGGCAGGATTTGTTCGTATGGTAATAGTGTATCGCACCTCGCGAACGGTGTAGGATTTGTAGCTGCTTGTGGCGTGCAGACGATTATCTTTTGTGTTTATGTTTTGTGTTTTCATCACAAGTGATTTTAGTTGCGTGGAAAGTGAATTCTGTTGTCGAAGAACTGCTTCTCTAGCGCTCTCTTAGATTATGTAACATTTAAGTAGAAAGGAATTGGGTTGTTTTGTATAAGAACAATGGTTGTCTAATAACTAAACATTTCGATAATAGTTTAGTGTTGTTGCATGCTTTCTTCCTTGATGATTAGTTTTATTTTTGGGTACGTCTTTTGAACATGTAGCGTTACCACCTTGATGAGTGTACGCTTAATAGTTTCAGAACGAAGAGCTTCGTTTGTATCTTGTGGCATGCCCACTGAGCTGAAGATTTGGTTTTGTCACGCTGTGCGATATTCAGTGCCGCGATTTTTTAGTGTTTGTTTTTCTGTCTGGAACACTGGGGTGGAACGGACTTTCAATTTTGGTGTATTCTGTGCGACTTAGTGCCCGTGCGCGCTGTGAGCGGTGGTGCTCTGGGCCCGCTTCTGGACTGTGCGTTACCTGGTCGAGCTTCCCGGCGAATGAACGGTCCCCGGGGCTTGCCTCGTTTGGCACCCTCGCCGCGATCATCAAGGATGATCGCAATTATCGGCAACACTCAGCTGAGCTCCCGTGCGGTATTTGGGTCATCTGCGCCACCTCCACTTCTGACCTTCATGACCCCCGGGCCTTGGTTTGAGGGGGGATGGTGTGGGGTCTTGTCAGCCCCCCTTTCGTCGACAACCGGACGCCGGCGCCTGAGGACTTGTTTTCCGCCGCCTCCGTGGCAAAGACGGCGCCTTTTATGTTTGGTGCCGAAGTGCCTCCTCCCTTGGGACCCATCTTGAAGACATTGGCGGTGTCGGCGGCGGGCATCCTGGGACCCCCTCCAGGACAGCGTCGGCGCCCGAGGCCCTGCACGTGCTACGGCAGAGCCGGACGGGAGCTCCAGCGAGAGACCGCCACGATGGGAGACGGGGGCTCCCGCCTGTCTGGTGCGCGGCGACGGCGGGAACAACGAGGAAAGCTGGGACGACGGGAGATGGAAAGGGACTCTTGCGCGGGGAACGGGCCACGACGGACGTTCGCGGTGGTGGCGGCCGCGACGTCGACTCGGGCGACGGCCCGGTGACAGGTCCGGACTTAGACCCCGGATTTGACCCTCGACGGCAACGTCCCCAGGACGTAGTGTGCACTAGCACCGCAGGGACGATCGGCAGGCGGCAAACAGTGGCGGCGCACCCCTTCCAGGCTTCCTTGATCACCTGTCCCGATCCCGAAACCCCCAGCAGAATGTGAGTGGAATAAACCCTTCTGCCGAGAGCTATGCGTTTGCTGTGTCACGTTCATCCGGAGACAGGGGCCCGGGGAATCGGACGAGAACCCTACAAAATCCACCAGGATTATGTAGTCTATTCCTTCATGAGTGAAGAAATCGCTTCCGACAAACTGCCAAGGAAGCATTGGCAGTGCGTGACTCAGGAGTGGGTCTTGACATTTCTTGTTTTGTACTTCTGGCATTTGCTGCATTTGTCATACATGTTCGCGTTGAATGTCAGCGTTATTCTGGGCCAAAACAAAATTTCTCGGGCTCTTTTTGTTTTCTTTTGTCTTTTCCCGCGTGTGCCGTGTGGAGCAAGTTGAGAATCTTGGATCTGACTGCCGTTGGTGTTATTATCTTGTTGGACCGTAGCACAAGGCCGTCTTCTTCGTGGATCTCCTCTCTGTTGGACCAGAATGGCCTTCCGAGTTGAGGAACTTCATCTTTATGCTCGGGCCATGACGTCTGTGCGTACTCGCGCAGTAGTAGCATCTGCACATCGGCTGCAGTTGCGTCTCGTATTTCATTTAGCCGATCTTGTGTGACAGATATGTACTCCAGTGTGTTGACTTGATATTTATGTTCTTCTTCTTGCATTGTTTCCTTCGTGGGAAAGCGCGACAGTGCGTTCGCTAACTGCAGTTCTTTTCCAGGTATGAATTTCACTTCCAATGAGTATCTTTGGAGAGCCATCTTCATCCGCTGCATTCTCATCGGGCACTAATGCAACGGTTTCATGAAAACAGCTTGTTACGGCCTGTGATCGGGTTCCACTGTTACGTTTGGTTGGCCGAATATGTAGTGGTGGGACTTGATGCAACCATGAACGATGTCCAGCATCTATTTATCGATCTGCGGCTATTTCATCTGTGCGGCTGTCAAAGATCTCGATGAGTACGCTATTGGTCTTCCATCTCGGGTGATAACGGCCCCTACGCCGTATTGGTTTGCGTCGACTTACAGATTAATCGGCTTTTTTTTTGCAGTTTAGTAAGCCAGCACTGGTGCCTTCGTCAAAGCGTCTCGCAGGTCTTCGAAACTTCTTGTTGATCTTCCGTCCATACCCATGCGATATCTTTCTTCAGCAGTTCTGGTAGTGGTGTCGCACGCTCGGAAAGTCGTTGTAGATAGCTCGACAAGTAGGTGATCATTCCGAGAAATGTTCAAAGTTACTTGCGATATTTTGGTCCATTGACCTCCAGTATGGCTTTGATTATTTCTTGTTCAACAGCTACTCCATCACCAGTCAGCACTTGTCCGAGGTAGCGGATGTCTGTCTTGGCAAATTGGATCTTTTTTGGGTTGGAGTCGTAAATTTATCTCTCGGCAGCGTTGGAGAAAGTGTCGAAGATTCCCGTCATGTTCCTGACGGGTCTTTCCCCACACCAATATGTTGTCCGTCACGACTGCTGTTCCGGTGAGTCCATCTAGTACTTCGTTCATGACACGCTGAAAAACTTCAGGTGCCGTGCTTATTCCAAAGGGCATTTTGTTAAACCTGTACCTTCCATACGGAGTACTCATGGTGCACAACTTTAAACTCACTCCATCAAGTTTGATCTGCCAGAATCATGAGGATGCCTCTAGCGCTGATAACACTTTCGCTCCCGCGATTCGAACGGCAATGTCATCCATTGTCGTCATCGGGTAATGTTCACTCCTCAGGCCTCGATTCAAGTCAACTGGGTCCATGCAGATGCGCACTTTGTCCTTCTTTGCGATGACTACCATAAAATTGGCCCATTTTGTCGGTTATTTTACCTTCGTCAGAACTCCCTGGTTCTCCAATCTTTGAAGTTCACATTTGACCTTGCCTGGTTCTCGCTGCGGAATGCGTCTGATAATAACATTAATAATATTATTATTATTATAATAATAACGGTCCCTTTTCGAATGAACAAGGACATTCAGTACATTGGTTCAATGACTTTATCAGTTTTCTCAGAGTATACTCTGATCCATACACAGTATACAATGCTGGCAAAGCTACTGGCGACAGCACGCAGCTTAGCTCTTATTGTCTTAGCGGTGCACGCTTTTGGGGCGAATGCATCGCAGTGGTACAGATTCGGAGTACACAAAAATAGGTTAAGGGCACTACTCTGATGTTTTAAATAATTGTGCTCTATAAATATTTAAAAAAATGCCGTAAAATCAACGTCTCCTCTACATTATTAGTTCCTGAAATTATATTAAAAAAATACATTGTGAACATGCACTACTACACTCCAAAACAGGTTTAAAAACGGATATAAAGCGATTCATTTTTTCTTTTCACTCTGAAATGGAAATTTGAAAGCGAGTTGACGTGAAGTTTGCGACTTCTATTTAGATGGCTGCAATGACTGAAAGGCCGAGTTTCATGAGGTTGACCGAACACATGTATATATAAATGTATGTATAAACTTAGGTACCTGCCCCTCTGGCGTCTGCTGCTATCCGTTCCACATGCAGATCAATGAGGACACACAACACAAGGTCACAAAAAGGTCGTCCGTGATTTTTTGACTTTCCTGGACCTATAGAGACCTTTCTCAGTAAACAGGGCTGCTTTTCTGCTTTGCTTCGCTGAAGAATACGTCGAAATTCAATAGCATTTTGACTTTTCTTTAGGAAATGTTACATTGAGATGATTAATTTATAACAAACACTAAAGCCGTACTTGCTAAAAATAGAGTTTAGTGATCGCGATGGCATATGGCATGCCTCGTTCGGAGATAAGACACGAAGTAAATTGTAGGGTATGAATTCGGCATTCCACCCAGCGTCCCCATTCCATCACAGCGTCTGCTCCTTTGTCTTTAGGAATTTACAGCCCAGCAACTAACAGCATTGGGCGCTGTATGAGTAAACAAGACAAATATAAGTAAATTGTTTTTAGGAATAACAACTCACGATGTAAAGACCTTCACTAAACCCATCTAATGATATGAATGGCAATATGTAAAGGAAATGCAGCCAACTAAAAAAGAAATGAATACCATGGTTGAAACCTATATCATAGGAAGCTGATAAAATGGCAAAGTATCGTCTGTGGCTCACGTTAAGTTCCTTGAATTCCAGTCCAAAAGGTTTCTTCAGTCCAAAAGGTGACGATGGAGGAGAGGAGACCAAATCGTTCGTCTCTTCGAACGTTTCCCCTTGGCTGCCCGCACTGTTGAATCGGTCTCTTTTTTGCTGCTGAACCATGGCAGGATGTCCTAGTTCAGGTGAAAATAAAAACGTTCAGCCTTTGTACTCTGGTGAAGAAGGAAGACCAGCGAAGCTGTACGATGGCTTCCGTGGCACGATCGTCGTCCGTGGCGTTGGCCCGCCGGCGCCGCTCACATTGCTGCTTCTGTTCTCGGAGGCGTTCCAAGCGAGCGATCTGCTCTCCTTTCGCAAATGCTAGTGTCTTTACGTTTATGTTTGTTCTTCCCTGGGCTGGCTACGGGGGCAGAGGCTAGTCAGGCAGCGTGTCAGTTGCTTTTTTTCTCTGCCTCCTTTCTCTGATTCAGGGATCAATAAAGAATTTGAATTAGTTTGAATTTGAAAAGGTATTCGGAACCACTCGACGCAGTTGAACTCGAGGCAATAGCGGCTTCGCGGCGTTTGCGCAGCCATTTGCGCTGCCTGCATGTACGTACGTCGCCGCTCCTTCCGCTCCCGCTCTTCTTCCTCCGAACGAACGGCACGCGGCCGACCCATCGTGAGTTCGAAGGGCAACTGATAAGAGCAATAGCGCGATCTCGACGTCACAGGACAGAGGACACGCACGATTGGTAGGTGAGACGAGGACGTTTTATTCTAGTAGGGCCGCGCCAATCATGGGGCTTGCTCGATGGCACGAACGCAAGTGGCCGCTGACGCGGACGCCGGGGAGGAAGGGTTGAGGGAGAGACGGCACGGAACACAATCGGCAACTCTCCACGTCGTACGCGAGTGAGGGTGACGGTGAACTGGTTCGAGTTTTGAGTCAACACGCCGCTTGTCCCCGCAAGTCGTCAAGCCGGTTGTATATTTACTGTAATTATGGCATCTAACAATATATTTGACGTAGAAAACACGCAACGTTTACCAAGGCGCATAAGGACTTTGCCATATTCAGAAATGCGACAATTATGATGAAATGCGACACATATGCGACAGAAATGCGACAAATATGCGACAGAAATGCGACAAATATGCGACAATTATGACATAGGAACCAAGCACAGTATGCGCATTAAAAAGTACACTAATTTTAACACAGTTAATCTTATATTTAAACTTAGTACTGCGAATGACGATGGTGGTGATGACAATCTGCAACCAAGATGACGCAAAAACTGTCAGTGGTATATGAGTAAGAACTCACACGATTCTTTTGGTGCGCGTCGGGACGCAGTTCCTTTACGTGCGCTCATTTTTGCGCCGTTAGGTAGCAGCGGGCCGTCCGGACGTGGCCGAGTCTCATTGGAAGAGCCGCGGGCCGGGATATGAAGACCTCTGCTTTACCCTGTGGAATTCGCTGATGACGCTGAGGCACGCCGAAGAATTCCCCAAGACAGGGTGTACCTGTCTTTATTAGTGCAAAAACATTAACTGTCCCATGCAGCGAAGCCGGCGTTGTCTGTAGCGGCGAAACGGTACCTTATTTCCCATTGGCTGCGACGCGTCATTTGCCCCATAGCAATGGCGTCCTCGTTGTTAAAGAGCCTGCCGAACTGCTGGCGGTGCAGGGGGAGGGTAGAACGCGGGTTTGCGCTGGCAGGACGTTAAGCCTAACGTTAGGCCTATCGTTACGCTTTGAGGTCTAACGTCGTCACCCTGTACGCGCAGCTGTTTGACATGAGGGGGGACGCGGGTATGGGCTGGCCTGACGTTAGGTCTAATTGCCTAACGTTGCGCTTTGAGGCCTAACGTGGTCAACCGGTACGCGAAGCCAGAGGTCGGCATTTTAGGTCGCCCTCACTCACCTAAGCCCCTCACAGCCACACTCAGCTAAGCCCCTCACTCACCCTCACCCTCACAGCTACACTCACCTTCAGCCCCTCACTCACCCTCATCCTCGCAGTCACACTCACCTTCAGCCCTTCACTCACCCTCACTGAACTTCACGGCCCTCGCGCACTCAAGGCCCTCACGCCCCTCACGCAATCACCGCCCCCACGCACTCATGGCCCTCGCGCCCCTCGCCGCCCTCACGGCCCTCACGCACTCATACCCCTCACGCCACTCACCGCCCTCACGCCCCTCTCACTCACTCATGGCCGTCACGCCCCTCACTCACTCATGGCCCCATGCCCCTCACGCACTCACCGCCCTCACGGCCCTCACGCACTCATACCCCTCACGCACTCGTGGCCCTCACGCTACTCAGGCCCGCTTCAGATGTGGCATTTTCGCCAAGAAACTTGACATCGCAACACCAGCAACACGGGCCGCCCGCGTCCGCACTGCAGCAACCAATAGCTGCAATTTGCCATCATCATCATGACATTTTATTTTTCTTGCACTAATTAGACACACAATTACGCGTTATAAACGTGTTTTTATGGATTTAAACCTCATTGAGAATACTAATGCATCTTCCTGAAACAGTCTATTTCCAAATACGATCAATTTTAAACCAGAACTATGTCTCTTGTTGTCATCATCACCGGCACGAGGTATAACGTAAAAATATCGGGTCCCTGATTGGATGCCAGCTCGCTTCAGACGTCTTCGAATTGCTCCGAGTTGCTCGCTTGTTTCGAGCCGGACCTGATTCAGCAATTCGTGCCGATCTAGGGAAAGCTAGGGAACAACCCGCCAGCAACACCAAAATTGCTGTGAAAGTTGCTCCGTCTAGAAGGGGGCCTCACGCACTCACCGCCCTCACGGCCCTCACGCCCCTCAAGCACTCATGCCACTCATGGCCCTCACACCACTCACGCACTCACCGCCCTCAAGGTCCTCATACCCCTCGCGCACTCATGGCCCACACGCCACTCACCGCCCTCACGCCCCTCATGCACTCATGGCCCCTCACACCCCTCACGCACTCACCGCCCTCACGGCCCTCACACCCCTCACGCACTAATGCCACTCACACACTCACCGCCCCCACACACACACGCACTAATGCCACTCACACCCCTCACGCACTCATGGCCCTCACACCCCTCTTGCACTCACCGCCCTCTTGTCCCTCATATCCCTCGCGCACTCATCGCCCTCACGCCACTCACCGCCCTCACGCCCCTCACGCACTCATGGCCCTTACACTCCTCACGCACTCACCGCCCTCACGGCTCTCACGCACTCACGGTCCTCACAGTCCTCAAGGCCCTCGCTCACCCTCACTCCCATGAATTTTCGGTGTTCAGAAACTCAATCACCCTCACCCAACGAGGTAGAGGGGCTTAGAGCGATAAACCGGGGTTCCGGTCTGCATTCGAAAGTGACCCCCATAAGGCGGCTTCCATTGTAAACAAATGTGACCACTCGTCACATGAACAAACCAAATACGTGACGTCACAGGAAAGATGGCAGCGCCCAGTCAGCGGCTGGTCCCAGCTGGGCCGGAGCTTGTCGGATGCTTTAGTTTGTTGTCGTTCGTGTCGGCGAGTTGATTTCAGACGCGGAAGCCGTCATATGAGGCCGGTCGAAAGCGGCTTCAGAGTTCAGCGTGGTGTCTGACGTAGGTATAACGTGAACAGAAGGAGGAACGGCGTGCATTTCGCTGGTGACCGACGGGGATATTGCCACGAAAGAGACAATCGGCCCTACGTTGCTTGGACCTCGGATTGATTCGGATACCGCAAGTAAATTTTAAGGCGACGCTTCTGTGCTCTCGTTGACCATCGGAATCTTCGAGGTCTGCAATGAAGCTTGTGCAATATATTTGGATACACAGTTTAGTGACTGAAATTGCGTGAGTCGGGCTTGGCAGTGTGCAATCGTGGTGCCACTTCGTTTAAAAGACCGAAGGTTCTCTTTGGTTGTGCGGCGCACCGGAGAACTGCCTTCAAGTTGGTAGTTCCTGTGCCGTGCTTTATGTGATGCTGTACTGCTTCCTAAATTGTTCTGGCGTAGACGTGCACATTCACGGAGCACAGGTGTGGCAGTTGGTATTGATTCCGCTTGTCTGTCGCACGTTTCGTCGACACAAGTTTCATCAACACTGGGTACGTGAATTGCAAGCTGTATGGACATTTCATCGCGCGTGTTACCTACCCAGTCCACCCATTCACGCCGCTTTGCGACGACAGTCTGCAGCGGCTCATTACCAGAAAAGTGGTTCCACATCCATTTCAGTTCAGTTCGTCCACTGCAGTCGCCAAGCCCCGAAGGAGAGGATTTATTCGGACAGAATGCCTCTAAAACATTGCAGCTTTTTTAGCGGTAAGGATAGACTCTCTTCTGTCAGTTTTGTTTATATTGTCACGGATTCTTGCTCCAGTTCTATTTTCTATCAATTTTTACTATTCTGGAAAGTTCCAGGCCATGTTTAGCTGTCATTGTATGTTCTGGTGGGGGTGCTGCGCACTTTACCTATAGCTCTTCACTCTGTGCGGACCCAGGCGGCATAGCCGAGGTTTCCCGATAACAAGACACGGGTGGCAGATAATCCCGCGTCTTAAACCCCCTGCGAGCCATGAACCAAGTCATATCCCGAGCCCGGCAGAAACACCGCCAGATGAGCGAGTACCACAAGGACGAACCTCGGAAATACACCACGAAGAGCCTGAAATCTGAGCCAGTCGCTGCAACCAGCAAGAACCACCGGAATTCAGTCTTATGGCAGAAAAACCGAACCTGACTAAGCCAACAATGACAAACCTGTAGCAGCAAACCTCATCCGCTCCCACCACTGTTTGCATGCCCGTCGCACCTCACACCACGATGCCCTTTCACGCAAGTTGTATGAAGACGTCGAGGGCTGGATTGAACCATATGACCGTGTCGTCCACCACAGTGGGTAGACGGACAACCAGCTCCTGCAGAACCTATACTTCTCAAGGAAGAAACTGCCAGGCACTGGTTTGAGAACCACGAATCCTCCTTAACGTCGTGGGAAGTTTGCAAGATCGAGCTGAAGTGCACGTTCATCAGCCAAAATTGACGAGAGAGAGCCGTATTCCTGATTCTGTCCAGGGAACGGCCCCAACGAGAGCATCACCGCCTTTGTGGAGGATGTTTTGCACCTGATCGAGCACCCGCGCCAACCCTGATGCTACAGAAGACAAGAAGCTAAAAATCCCATGTCCCTCATGTGAGCCACAACACTTTCGGCAGCCTTGTCCGCAACCCACAACAACAGTCGAAGGGTTCATATCACCGAGGCTTCCAACATTGAATGTACACTGCAAGCCCGAGCCGGCCAATATCAACAACTCCCCAGCGTCTCGACACTCGAGTCATCCAGCTGCAACTTCGACGCCAGCCTCCCAGGCATTTGCGACATCATCCACAACGTTGTACGGGGAGATCAGGAAGCTACTTCCTGCCATCAGTTGCCTGGCTTTTATTTTGATCGCCAAAATTGTTTCGGAACAAGTTCGACAGGCATTTCAACTGGAGACTTATTCGAGCGAAGCGGCATCTGACAAACCGAGGGCGACTTATGCCACAAAGTCACGACGACCGCCACCGGCTAGCCGTTACTATTCAATACCAATTCAACGAGACACCCCAACGCCGAAGCATTCCCGACATCAGGAAGAACCAGCGTAGGTCCACGCTGGAAAAAATACACCGAGGAAAACGGAGGTGCTGCGAATGGTCGACCGAAAACCACTCTGCTACCATTGCATGAGGCCGACCATGTCTACTGGAGGTACCCATACCAATGAGGCATAGAAGGGCTCAAGCTGAACGACCCTCGACCACGTCTCGACAAGCGTTCGCAAAGCATTGAGGATATCTTCGGCGGCCTTTGTCCCTGGTGCCGACATTACCGCGAAGCTCCTGATCCCCTTCACCTCGAGGGGAGGTAAGCACGACAAAGCAGGTGAGCGACAATGCAAGGACAGTTGATTTGGTGTCGGTTGTCGTCCAAGGAGAATACCTAATAATTTGCTGACACTAATTATCTGTGTCCACGCTACGAAGCAAACAATTTCCAACTTTGAAGGAGAATGCCGCTGAGTGACTTGAAGAAATAAAATGGTTGGTTGTTCTCAAAAGTGGACACCAAGCATCACCCGACTTCACTTTGCCACACGAGACTTACACAAGTTGCAGTGGTCGCGGGATGCAGAAGAAATCACCATAACGGAATGGAAGTGAAATGGCTTGGATAGCAAACAAACATTGTTGCCAGCCATCAAGTCAATAGTAGAGGAAAAGGCAAAGCCATGTAAGCAATACATGCCCGAGCTTGCTGCATTGACGCAGAAAACTACCAAGACAATGTGCGGATTAGAGGCCAGCCCTGCAGCTCCAGTGCATCAGATGTCAGTGGCGGCACATGAAGTATGATTACAAGATGGCATCGGTCAGTAGAAGTTGCCACTTGACCAAACTGAACACAGATGTGCCAGGAGCGTCATCTGACAACAAGGAGTACAGGTACAACAACTGAACGCCTGACACGATACTGTCGCAGAAAGAACTAATTATGGAACCATTTGCTAAGAATCCATAATTATGTAATCAAGTGGAAATAAACACATTTGATACACTAACCAAATAAACATATTTACGCTTGCCTTTACGCCTTCAGAGTCTAGACACCAAGAAGTCTGTTCACTGCACACGCTGGACCTTTTGAGGACAATCACCATCTCCGACCCCTGAGCAGTAATTAATGGGACATACCAGACTGGCAGACTCGTTGCATGGGGCTGCATTCGTTCCACCTCTCCTGAACATGTGGTGCATCCGAAAACAAACTCCAGTTACGTGAAAATGTTATTTATTAATTTATTCCCTCCCGGGCCCTTCATAGGCATTGCAGAGAGGATACTTAAAACTACACATATGATACTAACATCATAACCCACTGACATTAATGAGCACAAAACCAGCCCAGTTACCAAAAATAAATATTACACTCGTAAGAAATAAATATTGCTGTACCTTGTTAATTACAAAGAAGAACACACCTCTGAGCATCTAGTTTAATTATATTTGTTGATACAGATACATTGTTCTATAGCAGGACATTTTTCATACGTATGACACAATAGACCATTTGCAAATGCAAAACCCCATCAAGCAACACAATTGTCACCATTTTGTTTAGGCGTAGAGCACATGAAAGGGCGAAGTTCACGTCGAACGCTAATGCAGCACTCGAGTCCAATAGGCACTGAGCCGAGTTCACAGTGACGGCAGACATAACATTCTTGACGAACAAATGCCCAAAGTATGAAGGCCTTGGGTAATTAGAGTAGTAGCTACTGTAATTCGTTCCATCACAATTTGGCAAACGGCAAGGGCTACGGTCTCAGTGAGTCAATATGGACGTTGGAGAGAGGCACATGACAACATATCGTCAGAGTGCTCGTCTGCACAGCTTTGTAACATACCTTCACTCCGTCTCTCTGATAGGCTCGAGGGGGCTGTGGCGGTTGCCCTTTCCCAAATTACGGTGATACAATGTAGAGGCAGCTTACACTTAAGAAAAAGGTCTATTGAAGTGACCGAAAGGATGTGTCAACATGTTTCAACAAGACTGCTCTTCGGGGAATGAATGAACACAAATATGAATTATCTTGTCCAGGTAATTAGAACAAGTAAATAATTGACCGACTCATACAATGCACTCGTGATGAAAAAAGTATTGCTGCAATAAATCCTACGAAAAAGAAAAATGTGTAGTTATAATCTATGCGTACACCAAAACGGTTGTTCGTATAGCAAGTTGAATAGCTTTGAAGCAGGTGCCCGCAACAGTTTATTCATCGCCACACTCAATAAAACGTCATCCTCGCAGCTGAAAATAAGTGTGCACTTCGCACTCACAAAAAAGGAAGAAAAAGCGATGGAATGTTGAATCGTCGATTAGCACAAAACGTAAAGATCGCAGGAGCTTCCTCGCTAAAAGTTGGTTGTAATTATGCAGTTACCTAGGGCTGAAACGAATTCCCCTATGCCCTACGTCCGACGCATATATTTCGCGTCGATTCTCAGACATTCCAAGGTCCAACCAAAGCTAAGAGAATGCGAAAATTGCATGCTAAAAGCACTCAAAGTTCTATCGATCCTCGAACACATCCGGGAATCCGAGCACCGGTACGGCGATACGGCCGATGCTGTCTCACAAGCGTTAATATCCAGATGATGAAGAGCGATCTAGCGCAAAACGGTTATGAAGTCTCATTCCTTCATGTTTTCACATTATACTTGCGTCAGCGAGCACAAAAAAGCCCGAAGTCGTCGGAAAGCAGTTGCACATCACGGCTACTGGGCACCGAACAAACTCGCATTTACTAACTCTGGGCGCTGCCATCTTGCCAATGACGTCAAGGCTTTTGTGAGGTCACGTGACGAGTGGTCACATTTGCGTAAAACATGGCGGCAACCGGAGGGGGGGGGGGTGCCACGTCCAAACTTCCGGTTCATCACTCTAAGCGCCTCTACCTCGTTGCCCTCACCTGACCTGTGAGGATGAGGGTGAGTGAGGGTGAGTGAGGGCCCTCATGAGTGAGGTTTGCCGAGGTATGCCCGCAGCTAGGGCGATGGTGATGATGAGAGGACACGTGATTTTAGCACGCGTCGCGCCGAGCTTCGCACCCCCACCGGTGCCTCACCCAGCAGCGCAGCAGTCACTAGCGCACCTGGGCGGCCTGCGCGGCGCATGGCCGCACACCCTGGCGGCGCTGCGGCCACTTCTGCTCCCCTCGGCGCCGACAATGCTTTCGCATTCACAACTCAGAGGTGCTCAGGTGTCCTCGAAATTTTATTTTAACTTGTTTCACGGGTAAAAATGCTTACAAAAAACAACAAAAAAAAACACACGAAAAATTGATCTGTCACCCTGAGACTAAGAAAAAAGACGACAATGAAGGAGAGGAAGAACAGCAATCACAACTGAGACTCCTGCTCTTATTCTCCTTCATCGCTGTCTTTCTCCCTATCTCCGGTTATAGTTATTCATGTTTAATCATCACCGGCAAATTTGAGCCCCTACATCCTGAACCCCCTGATTGGAATAGGCTGTTCGAGAGCCTTACACTAAGGAAATATATTAAACACTAGAGGCTAATAAGTACTGGGCGCCCCTCTTTAAGTGTGTAAATATCTGCCGATATCTGTATGTAGGCATATATATCTTGTAATAAAGATACGAAAAATATAATCGTTTACGCTTCCCTGTAATGTGAAATTAGAGCGCATCTCTTGTGGTATGTTGATTTTGTGATATATCATGGTAGAGAATTTGAGAGAGAGAAATATATATACATATATATATATATATTTATATAGATATATAAATAAATAAATATATATATATATATATATATATATATATATATATATATATATATATATATATATATATATATATATATATATATATATATATATATATATATATATATATACCGCACCTTTCTCGTCCTCCCTGGCCTACACTCAAACTACATATATATATATATATATATATATATACGCACATTCTCGTCTCCTGGCCTACACTCAAACAACATATATATATATATATATATATATATATGTGTCGTTTGAGTGTAGGCCAGGGAGGACGAGAAAGGTGCGGTAGAAGCCCCATTATGCAGCGCGCGCGGTGATTGTTTCAACGTGGAACCTTTTCGCCAACTGTTCCGGATTTTGTGAAGCCGTATCTCGTGAAGCCGAAGTCTATGACGTCACATGACGTTACAGTTTCCCCGCTAAATTTATCTGGAAAATTGACGACGCGTGACGTCAACACAAATTCAGTTTCCCTGCTAAATTTGCGGGGAAAATGGCGCCACATGACTTCGTGTCACGTGACCTATAAATAAATTCAGTTTCCCCGCTAGATTTAGCGGGACAATTTACGTCACGTGACCACAACACCAATTCAGTTTCCCCGCTAAATTTAGCGTGAAAAACGATGTTACATGTCTTTATGTCACGTGACTTATACGCAAAGTCCGCTTCCCCAGAAATTTAGCGGGAAAACTGACGCCACATGATATCAACACCAATTCAATTCCCGCTAAATTTAGCGGGGAAACTGAATTGGTGCTGAGGTCATGTGACGTCAGTCTTGCCCCTAAATTTTGCGGGGAAACTTAATGTGCATTGTTCCATGATGGGCCATCAGAGACAAACACACCAATTCTGTTTCTTCGCGAAATTTAGGGGGAATTGAATTGGTGTTTAGGTCTGTGGCGTCCCATAATGCAACACGTGCGGTTTCGCCGATGGCGACGGCGACGCCAACGCCGCTATACGCGGGCACTGGGGTCGAAGAGCTGAGCTCTAAAATTATCCTCCTTGGCACAATGGTTGAGCGTCGGAGTCGACATCTAGGGGTTCTTGTTTCGATTTTCCTTGGTGGACAAACAGAAGAGTAGTTTTAGGGGCGAAGCTCCTTAGGGTATAGCCTTGTCCGTCCGTCCGTCCGGTGTCCGTGCTCACATCGATTGCCATCCCATCTGTCTTCCTAAAAAAAAAGAATGTTTGCGCAGTCGACAGGATTTGAACCTGTGCGGGGAGACCCCAATGGATTTCTAGTCCATCGCCTTAACCACTCGGCCACGACTGCGGGACCAGTAGGGGGCTCTGAGATGTGGTAGTAACTCAAGAGCTGGGGATGTCATGGATGAAACGTTGCATGTAGCCGCTCAACGTCTATACAGGAGAGGGCGCTGCGGTCAAATGCGTATATAAGCGCGTTAAACTTTGCATGCATTGGCTCAACGTTTATAGACGAGAGGGCGCTGCGGTTAAATGCTTAAATGCGTATATGCCGCGGGCGCAGCTGACCAAGTGGGCAGCGCGCCCGTGGCATAACGGTTATCGCGCTTGTCTTCCACGCAGAAGGCCAGGGTTCGATTCCTGGCCGCGCCTACACATTTTTGTTGACGCTGCGATGTGATGTTCTAGTATATTCGAGAGCCGCCTTGTTAATTCGAGGTTAGAATGTTCTATGCGCGAACCTTCTACGCCGATTGTTCGAGAAGCCAACGCGTGTACAAAAGGGGCTCCGCGTGGCGAGCGGCAGTCAGTTTTCGCCCCAGCGTTCGACTCTGCTCTTTCGCCGACCTCGACGCCCGCGACGCTCTACTGTTATCTTTTGTTTCCTTCCTTTATTTTTGGGCACAAGTTCGCCCCATTAAAAGTTTAGTTTCTTCAGTTATTCGCCGCCTCATCACTTGTCCCTCGTGACATTTTGGTGGAGGTGCGGGGTAGCGCATGTCCCTGCAGCGTACCCCTCCGAGGGCCCGCAGTGCAAGTCCGACGCCAAGCCCACGAAGAACCGACGAAGGCACCACCGAGATCCGGTTCAGTCGTCGCACCCAAGGCCTACACCCGGAATTCGGACCTCTGCCGCCCAGGACCAAGCAGCCAACGAAGCCAACGATGGCCAACCAGTCGCCGACCCCCGCCACTCCTGCCGTCGTCTACCTGCCCGCCGCTCCCCGTACGCCGACGCCTTTCCACGGGGAGGTCCACGAGGACATCGAAGACTGGCTGCGACACTACGAACGTGTAGCCCGCCACAACGGATGGAACGCCGAGCAACGCCTCCAGAACCTATACTTCTCGCTGGAAGGCACCGCGAGGAACTGGTTCGAAAACCACGAGGCTTCGCTCACTTCGTGGGATATCTGCACCACCGAGTTGAAGCGAACGTTCTCGAACCAACATCGGCGACAGAAGGCGGAGGACCTGCTCCAGACGCGGACTCAAGCCCCCGACGAAAGCGTGACAAGCTTCGTTGAAGACGTGCTACGACTGTGTGCACGTGCCGACCCGCAAGCCACCGAGGAGAAGATTGCGCTTCCTTATGAGGGGCGTCAAGAGCGAAATTTTCGGGGGCCTTGTCCGCAATCCCCCGATAACCGTCGATGGTTTTGTGGCTGAAGCCACTAACATCGAGCGCGCGCTGTCGGCTCGAGCAAGCCATTACCATCGACTCGCCGGCGTGCCTGCTCCTCCAACCGCCGCATCTTGCCCACTGGACCTGAACACCACCAGTGTCGACGGCCTTCGGGAAATCATTCGCGACGTCGTCCGGGAGGAGCTCCGAAAGCTGCTACCCGCCGCTGACCGACCGGCTTCGCTCTCCATCGCCGAGGTCGTGCGGGAAGAGGTGCAAAGAGCCATCCAACCAGAGGCTCCCATCAGCGTAGCAGTCCCCGAAGAAGCCACGCTGACTTACGCCGCAGTGGCTCGACGGCCACCGCCTCCTCCTCGCGCCTATGTCGCGCCTCCCCGACGTCAGTCTCCTGCGCCGCAGCACGACAGACGCCACGACGACCCGGTCCAGTACCCCTGCCAAGAGCCCCGCGCACCCCGGAAGACAGACGTGTGGCGAACGCCCGACCGACGCCCCCTGTGCTTCCACTGCGGGGAGGCAGACCACACTTACCGCCGATGCCCATACCGACGACTCGGGCTGCGTGGGTTCCACCCGAACGACCCGCGCCCCCGTTATGGTGAGCGCCCTCGGGAGATCGACGAGTACCTGCGACGACCTCAGTCCCCCGAGACTGCGTACCGCCGTGTGTCCCGGTCGCCGTCGCCACGACGTCCAGCTGAACCGATGCACCGACCCCGACGTGAAAGCCTGTCACCCCTCACTCCTCGCCGGGGAAACTAGGCGCGGCAACCCCTGGAGGTGGAGTTGCCGAAGACGACCGACGCCAAGATCCTCCACAAACGTCGGAGGGCCCCCACTCAAACACCACCAGAGGCCGAAACGACGCTCCTGCAACGGTGAAGAATAACCTGAACATCGTTATCGACGGTCACGACGCGTCGGCTCTCGTCGACACCGGAGCAGACTACTCCGTCCTGAGTGGGAGGCTCTCCCAACGCCTTCGGAAAGTGACGACGCCGTGGGATGGCCCACAGATACGGACCGCCGGGGGACATCTCATCACGCCAGTCGGAAGATGCACTGCTCGCGTCGAGATTCACGGCGAGGCCTGTCCGGTAAAGTTCGTCGTTCTACGGGACTGTGCGAGGGACGTTATACTTGGAATGGACTTCTTGTGCGAGTACAGCGCCGTCATCGACCTGGAAGCCAACGAGTTGAGGCTGCGGAAACCTGTTGTAATGCCCGAGGATCACACAACTTTGGCAGCCACGTCAGCTACAGTGCGTGTACTCTCCAACCACGTGAACTTGCCACCACGCTCGAGTGTACTTGTGCCTGTCGTGACCGAAAAAGGCATCTGCGGAGAAGCTTTGCTGGAGGGTAGCGTCCAACTGCTCCTAGGAAGAGGGATCGGCGTCGCAAGAGGCATCGCGGAGCTCCAAGACGGACGCACTGTTGCGCTCGTAACGAACTTCCGACAGGAGGCTCAGCACCTTACGAAAGGCACCGCCGTGGGTCACGCCGAGGAACTCCCTGACTCAGCCGCTATCGCCGGAGTATCAGAAGACCTCTCTTCGTGGTCACACGAGACAACGCCGCCTCCGCAGTTTGACATCGATCCAACCCTGCCTGCCCCACAACAGCGACAACTCAGTGACCTTCTAGCCAAGTTCAGTGCGTGCTTCTCCACGTCGACAAAGGTACGCCAAACGACGGTCGGGAAACATCGAATTGTTACTGATGACGACGCACTTCCCGTTCATCGATCGCCGTACCGCGTTTCGGTGAAAGAAGAGAAGTCATCCAGAAGCAAGTTGAAGAAATGCTCGACGACGACATCATCCAGCCCTCAAACAGTCCGTGGGCTTCACCGGTAGTCCTGGTGAAAAAGAAGGACGGGACTCTTCGGTTCTGCGTGGACTATCGTCGACTGAACGCCGTAACAAAAAAGGACGTCTACCCGTTGCCCCGCATCGACGACACTCTGGACCGGCTGCGCCACGCCCGATACTTTTCGTCGATGGACCTGAAGAGCGGGTACTGGCAGATCGAGGTCGACGAACGGGACCGTGAGAAGACTGCCTTCGTCACGCCGGACGGACTGTACGAATTTAAAGTGATGCCGTTTGGACTGTGCACAGCACCGGCGACCTTCCAGCGCGTAATGGACACCGTCCTCTCAGGCTTGAAATGGCAAAGCTGTCTCGTCTACCTCGATGATGTCGTGGTATTCGCAAGCGACTTCGACGAGCACCTGAGACGTCTGCGAGCCGTGCTACAGGCTATCCAGAATGCTGGACTGACACTCAAGCCGTCAAAATGTCAGTTCGCTTACGGCGAGCTTAAATTCTTGGGCCATGTCGTGAGCGCTGAAGGTGTAAGCCCTGACCCGGCAAAGACAGCCGCTGTCGCCGCATTTCCGAAGCCATCAGACAAGACAGCCGTGAGAAGATTTCTTGGACTGTGCGCTTACTACAGGCGTTTCGTTCGCGATTTCGCTAAGATTTCTGCACCGCTCACGCATCTCACGAAGGACGACGTGAACTTCCAGTGGGGGAGGAGCAAGAACAAGCGTTCAACGAACTGAAGGAAAGACTCCAGTCGCCCCCTATCCTCGGACACTTCGATCCAGCCGCGGAAACGGAAGTTCACACGGACGCCAGCAACGCCGGACTCGGCGCGGTACTCGTCCAAAGACAAGACGGAGCAGAGAGGGTTATCGCTTACGCAAGCCGGGCACTGTCCAAGGCAGAGAAAAATTACTCAACGACCGACAAGGAATGTCTCGCTGTCATCTGGGCGTTAACCAAGTTCCGACCGTACCTGTACGGGATCCCGTTCCGCGTTGTCACGGACCACCACGCTCTCTGTTGGCTCGCCAACCTGAAGGACCCGTCAGGACGCCTCGCTCGCTGGAGTCTCCGACTGCAAGAATTCGACGTAACCATTGTGCATAAGTCTGGCCGCAAGCATAATGACGCCGACTGTTTGTCTAGGGCCCCCGTCGAATCTCCTTCCGACAGCACCGACGACGACGACGACGACCGTTTTCTCGGCGCCGTTACAGATACCGACATGGGAGTGCTTCAACGCGACGACCCGGAACTTCGCGCCGTGATCGACCACCTCGAAGGTCAAGGAAGTTCAGTTCCGCAAGTCTTGGCCCGAGACTTACCAAGCTTCGTTCTGCAGCGAGGCGTGCTCTTCAAGAAGAACTTCGGAACAAGTAACCCTGCCTGGCTGCTGGTTGTTCCGGCCAGCCTGCGCGAAGAAATCTTTCAAGCTTGCCACGACGACCCAACGGCTGGACACCTTGGCTACAGCAGGACGCTCGCCCGGATTCGTGACAAGTACTACTGGCCGAGACTCCCAAAAACCGTCCATCTGTACACACGGTCCTGCCATGAGTGCCAACGACGTAAAAGCCCCCGACGAAGCCAGCAGGACTTCTGCAGCCGATTCCTACCCCAACTACGCCCTTCCAGCAGGTCGGAATGGATTTACTTGGGCCGTTCCCAACATCGGCGCAAGGAAATCGGTGGATTATCGTCGCGACCGATTATCTTACACGATACGCCGAGACGAAAGCCCTGCCATCGGGAACAGCGGTAGAAGTCGCCAAGTTTTTCGTCGAGTCTCTTCTCCTTCGACATGGCGCCCCCGAAGTCTTGATAACCGACCGAGGATCATCGTTCTTGGCTCAGCTCACGCAAGAGATCCTTCGGCTCAGCCACACCAGCCATCGTCGGACCACCGCGTACCATCCGCAGACCGACGGGCTTACGGAGCGGCTCAACAAGACGATCGCCGACATGATCTCCATGTACGTCGACGTAGAGCACAAGACGTGGGACGAGGTATTACCTTACATCACGTTCGCCTACAACACTGCAGCTCAAGAAACCACCGGGTTTACGCCATTCGAGCTGGTGCATGGAAGAAAAGTGACGACCATGCTGGACGCGATGCTGCCTCATGAGCCTGTGGATGACGGATGCGACGATGCCCATGCGGTCAGTCAGAGAGCAGAAGAAGCACGCCAACTAGCCCGCTTTCGAATCCACGATCAACAGCGTGTCGACGCTCGCCGGTACAATCTTCGTCGCCGCGCTGTCCACTTCCAGCCCGGAGACAGAGTGGGGGTGTGGACGCCGATTCGTCGTCGCGGTCTCAGCGAGAAACTGCTGAAGCGCTACTTCGGGCCTTACAAGGTCATCCGACGCCTCGGAGATCTGAACTACGAAGTTCTTCCCGATGGAACACGACCATCAACCAGACGTCAGCCGCGACCCGAGGTGGTGCACGTCGTCCGGCTGAAGCCGTATTACGAACGATAGCACTATCCACCGTCGTCGACGAGTGAACTGTGAACTGTGAACTGTGAACTGTGAACTGTGAATTGTGGCTCGCGAGTCTGCTGTCCTTTAGTTGTGGATGTTTTTTGTTTTTTCATGTTGTGCTGCATCGGGACGATGCACTTTTTAAAGGGGGAATAATGCCGCGGGCGCAGCTGACCAAGTGGGCAGCGCGCCCGTGGCATAACGGTTATCGCGCTTGTCTTCCACGCAGAAGGCCAGGGTTCGATTCCTGGCCGCGCCTACACATTTTTGTTGACGCTGCGATGTGATGTTCTAGTAAATTCGAGAGCCGCCTTGTTAATTCGAGGTTAGAATGTTCTATGCGCGAACCTTCTACGCCGATTGTTCGAGAAGCCAACGCGTGTACAAAAGGGGCTCCGCGTGGCGAGCGGCAGTCAGTTTTCGCCCCAGCGTTCGACTCTGCTCTTTCGCCGACCTCGACGCCCGCGACGCTCTACTGTTATCTTTTGTTTCCTTCCTTTATTTTTGGGCACAAGTTCGCCCCATTAAAAGTTTAGTTTCTTCAGTTATTCGCCGCCTCATCACTTGTCCCTCGTGACAATATGACCACGTTTCATACCACACATTCTCTTTTTGACATGGACCGTTGACTTAAGCGGTGGAGATGCGTTCCCATGGCTTCTAGCGGATCGAAGCTGATCCGCTAGAAGAACCACTGGCTCTGCATTTCACCTATACCATAAAGCAGTAATAATGAAGTCGAAACGTAACCCGGAACTCAGCATGGTATACCAATGAGGAGTAAAAAAAATAATCAGCACCATCAACACTACCTATGAACAAAATTAGTATCATCAGCACCACCAGAGCTTCGCCCCAATCAACATCATTCACTACATGGAGATGCGGTTCTTTTCTTTGTTCATCCACTTATCACTTTCCCGCGGATGCGCATTTGTTTCGTATTACTAGGGAGAAGTTTCTTGGGATGGGCTGCTGAAAGAAGTGCTGTCGCATTTAAAATGATCCTAGTGCGACGCTCGCTACTACTGGAAGATGGAAAGTTTCAGCCAGGATCTTGGAATCTGAAAGCCTGCGTTCGACTCGCAACTTGTTTAGTGAATTCAGAGTTATCGGCCTTTCTTGAATGTTGCAACTGTTCAAAAATATACAGAAAGAGTCAGACAAAGATGACGGACAGGACAAACATCTTTCGGAAAGATGTTTGTCCTGTCCGTCCTCTTGTCTGACTCTCGTATATTTTGAATCTATTACCAACGCGCTCAATCCAAGCTTGCAACTGTACCTTCCTTATTTATGCTGGGTATTTTTTTACAGTTGACGTTCAATGCGAGAACCAGACCTAATAACCTGAGGGCTTTTTATTCTAACGTTACTGCTCAGTGTTAAAAGAAAACGAAAAAAAAAAAACGTTTACAAATCTCTGTAATGCGAAATTAGAGCACAGCTCTTGAGGTATTGGGATATACCCTGCTTTGATTTCGCGATATATCGGGCTAAAAATTCGAGAAAGAAATATACCGCGTGTCCCAAGTAGCGGCCAGGCTCTTTAAATCAACCGCAAAATTCGGTTTCTTAACCTATCGCGCTACGATTTTGCGCAGCGTTGCCCACTGATGGTGCATTTTTTTGTTTGTAAAATTTGCAAAGAGCTATTTTACCTGAGGAAAATGTATAGAAAGAAAAAGGCTTAGCTTGTATGGAAATGCAGCGATGCCACCGGTCTTCAAGCAATACGGCGCCGTTTCGCACGGGAGACAAGAGATGGCGCAAGCAGTCGCGACGCCAACTGCTGCCAACGAACGAGCATACAACGCCGAGAGCCGGCGCCTTTAGCAGAGGAACTTTTCGACTCAGAAGCGGCGCGCGTTCCACAGGCGGCGACTGTTCGCCGAAACAAAAACAAGTGCGGTAACAGAAGGAACTGCAAAGCAGACGACATAAGTACCACGAAAAAGCAGTTAAAATAACCCGACAAACCATTTTTTTAATCGACTATGTGTCCATTCAATATGTTTTATAAGTAATGATGATAAAATAATGCATTCGCAACTGATATGAAAAAGCTCGCGCCGCTTGTTGAGTCGAAAAGATCGTACGCACAGACGCCATTCTCTGTCGCCGTATGCCCTTCGTTGTCGGCAGTTGGCGTCGTGACCGCTTGCGCCATCTCTTGTCTCCCGTGCGAAACGCGCCGTATTGGTTGAAGACCGGTGGCTGCGCTGAGTTTCCACGAGCTAAGCCTTTTCTTTTTTTACTTTTTCCTCGGGTAAGTTCGCTGTTTGCAAATTTTTGCAAAAAAAAAAATGCACCACCATCTGTGGGCAACGCTGCACAAAATCGTAGGGCGATAGGTTAAGACAGTGGTTCTCAACCATTCATGTTTCGCGGACCCTTTGTGGATCGGCAAAGATGATGGAGGACCACGTTCGTGGTGAGGGGAAGGGAGAGGTAGAGGTTAATTATGATAATGATTTATTAAATGGATATAACTATGGGGTAGTGTGAAGTGGACTCTCTCATTGACACAGACACGAGAAAACTCACCCGAATATTGGAACGTTTCTTCTCAATCTGAAAAATAGACAACTTATATTGTCGGGCTTTACTGATAAGGCAGGGCTTCGTTGATCCCTAGAATGCATTCGCGGATCCCAAAAGGTCCGTGGACCCCCATTTGAGAACCACTGGGTTAGAAACTGAATTTTGCGGTCGATGTAAAGAGCCTGGCCGCTGCTTGGGACACCCGGTATACAGGGTGTCTCACGAAAGGTGGACAAATTTGATATTACGAAAACTACGCGTCGCACCAAAAAACGGTTTGTGTCGTTTTGGTCCTGGGCCAGGGACCTTTTTAAGAAAATTATTAAAGTCCGAGATAATTATATTGTTAATAATTTTTGCGTAATTAACTTCTTTATTATTGGGTTTAAGGGCATGGTTTCAATTAGAAAATTGCTCAGCATCATCAAAAAACACTAAATCAACAAATTGCAGAACGATAGAAAACACGGGAACCATTTTACGGCTTTCTGAAAAACCGTACAAATTCGACGGGTTTTTAAGTTTCGGTTTGTTATCGGAGTGCATCTCCGCCCCGGCAGCACCGCGCCCCGTGGAGAGATAGTGCATCCAACCTCCGCTGCGCTGTCATCGCGCGACGCAGCAAGGCTGGTTGCACTATCTCTCCACGGGGCGCGGTGCTGCCGGGGCGAGATGCGCTCCGATAACAAACCGAAACTTAAAACCCGTCGAATTTGTACGGTTTTTCAGGAAGCCGTAAAATGCTTCCCGTGCCTTCTATCGTTCTGCAATTTGTTGATTTAGTATTTTTCGATGACGCTGAGCAATTTTCTAATTGAAACTATGCCCTTAAACACAATATTAAAAAAGTTAATTACGCAAAAATAATTAACAATTCGATTATCTTGGACTTAAATAATTTTCCTAAATAGGCCCCTGGCCCAGCACCAAAATGACACAAGTCTTTTTTTGATTCGACGCGTAGTTTACGCAATATCGAATTTGTTCACCTTTCCTGAAACACCCTGTATATGTACAAATATAGACCACTCTCCTCACAGACTGGCTCTCCTCTATACCCTCCCCTTCTCCTCCTTCATACCCTTCCTTCCTCCTCCTCCATACCTCCCATCTTCCGCCGTACCCTCCCCAACTCCTCCTCCATACCCTTTCTTTCTCTCCTCCATACACTTTCCTCCTCCCCCATCCCCTCCTCCGTCCCCTTCCCTCCTCCTCCGCTTACTTGACGGCGACCGCGACGGCGACGCCGACGCCGCAAAAGCACGGAGTGAGCCCTAAGAGCTGCGCTCTCTGAAAATTAAAGGAAGATCCATTGGTGGATCCTTAGGGGATGCGTTAGCATGACCCTTGGGAAGCGCCAAACACGTTCCCATTTGGAAAACGCTAACGCTGACCCCTTCCCTTTTCTGTTTGGCTTTCTCTTTCGCTTCCCTATTTTTGTTGCCTCTTTTTGGCTTCATTACGAGGTCAGTGTTAGCATTTCCTAAATGGGAACGTGTGTGGCGTTCCCAAGGGTCATGCTAACGCATTCCATAAAGATCCACCAACGAAGCTTCCTTTAATTTTTGCCACCTACCTGGACCAGCGCTAGTACCATGTTACACTGGATTTCGTAGCAAAAAACAAGGCAAACGCGCTCCGCATATCTGCAAGTTCAGACTCGCCCCAACATCCGCGCGCATTGGCTTACGCCCAGCAACGTCGCCTCCATTTCCCCTTTGTCCTTCCCTACTCTCCTCCTCTAAACGTGGCGCGATTCCCTTTCCACTGTTTTGTCCACAGACGGCCGCCGTCAGCTTTTCCCTGTCATGTGGGTACTAATGCTAAAGCATCAATACGGGAACAACAATATTGATTAATTCATTTATTCATATTCCTTAAAGGGCCCTCGTTTTAGGGCATTACATGAGGGGGGGGAGGGGAGAGGCGGTACACGATACGCGAGCGTAAAATAGTAACAACATCATAAGTGTAAACACGGCGTGTCTGAAAACAACGGGGACATCGCCGCGAGCAGAAGGTCAAGACAATGGACAAATTAGTTTGATTACATGCGGAGCAGAGTGACATTGGGGGGGGGGATTACAGTACGTGGCACAACCTGTAGGCACGAAACAAGACGCCACAATGGGAATTAAAAGAAGCGAGAACAAAAGGTGCTGCGAAAGGCGGTTGGAACCGTCTGGGTCCAACCGCCTTTCGCAGCAAGTTCAGACGTTGTCCTTGAGGTCGTCCTCTGAGGCATCGCAGACTTGTATGTACGGCTTGAGAAATTCGCTAGAAATTGCTTTGGTATAGTAGAGAATGTTAGCGATGATGTCGTCAGGTCCCTCAGAGGATGTCAGTGTCAAGCATCAAGAGAGGTTCGCTATTCCAACACTTGAGATGACAATATATCCCATAGACTCGCATAATAATGCTGGTTTTATAAGGATGTCGGCGTCTTCTAATTTAAACATGGACGAAAATGGCCATTTAACAATCGCACTGTCTGTTTTAGATATTGGGGATCCATCTTAATTAATTGGCTGGTCGGAAGAGGTGTGATAGGAAAAAAATATCTTCCACATTTTACAGCGGAGCTGTTAAGGGCTAGCTTCCCCAGAATCGTGTCCGCGGACAATCGGCGCGTTGACACAAAACTCCAGACAGCTACCGCCATTTACTGAGCGACAGCGGCGTCCAGACAACCGGCTTGCCGGTTATCTGGTCGCCACCGTCACTCATAGATGGCGGCAACCTGAATTTCTCTAGACGTCGTCCTAGAAGTCGTCCTTTAAGTCGTCATAGATGTCGTTCTTGAGTTAGTCCTAGACGTCGTCCTTGAGGTTGTTTGAGAATGTTGTCCTCGAGGTCGTTCTAGAAGTCATTCTTGAGGTCGTCCTAACCGTCTTCCTCGAGCTCGTCCTAGAAGTCGTCCTTGAGGTCGTCCTAGACGTCGTCCTCGAGGTCGTCCTAGAAGTCGTCCTTGAGGTCGTTTTAGACGTCGTTCTTGAGTTCGTCCTAGACGTCGTCCTTGAGGTTGTTTGAGAATGTTGTCCTCGAGGTCGTTCTAGAAGACATTCTTGAGGTCGTCCTAACCGTCTTCCTCGAGGTCGTCCTAAAAGTCGTCCTTGAGGTCGTCCTAGACGTCGTCCTCAAGGTCGTCCTAGAAGTTGTCCTTGAGGTCGTCCTAGACGTCGTCCTCAAGGTCGTCCTAGAAGTCGTCCTTGAGGTCGTCCTAGACGTCGTTCTTGAGTTCGTCCTAGACGTCGTCCTTGAGGTTGTTTGATGAGGTTGTCCTCGAGGTCGTTCTAGAAGTCATTCTTGAGGTCGTCCTAACCGTCTTCTTCGAGGTCGTCCTAAAAGTCGTCCTTGAGGTCGTCCTAAACGTCGTCCTCGAGGTCGTCCTAGAAGTCGTTTTGAGGTCGTCCTAGACGTCGTTCTTGAGTTCGTCCTAGACGTCGTCCTTGAGGTTGTTTGAGAATGTTGTCCTCGAGGTCGTTCTAGAAGTCATTCTTGAGGTCGTCCTAACCGTCTTCCTCGAGGTCGTCCTAAACGTCGTCCTTGAGGTCGTCCTAGACGTCGTCCTTGAGGTCGTCCTAGAAGTCGTCCTTGAGGTCATCCTAGACGTCGTTCTTGAGTTCGTCCTAGACGTCGTCCTTGAGGTTGTTTGAGAATGTTGTCCTCGAGGTCGTTCTAGAAGTCATTCTTGAGGTCGTCCTAACCGTCTTCCTCGAGGTCGTCCTAAAAGTCCTCCTTGAGGTCGTCCTAGACGTCGTCTTCGAGGTCGTCCTAGAAGTCGTCCTTGACGTCGTCCTAGACGTCGTTCTTGAGTTCGTCTTAGACGTCGTCCTTGAGGTTGTTTGAGAATGTTGTCCTCGAGGTCGTTCTAGAAGTCATTCGTGAGGTCGTCCTAACCGTCTTCCTCAAGGTCGTCCTAAAAGTCGTCCTTGAGGTCGTCCTAGACGTCGTCCTCGAGGTTGTCCTAGAAGTCGTCCTTGAGGTCGTCCTAGACGTCGTTCTTGAGTTCGTCCTAAACGTCGTCCTTGAGGTTGTTTGAGAATGTTGTCCTCGAGGTCGTTCTAGAAGTCATTCTTGAGGTCGTCCTAAACCGTCTTCCTCAAAGTCGTCCTAAAAGTCATCCTTGAGGTCGTCCTAGACGTCGTCCTCGAGGTCGTCCTAGAAGTCGTCCTCGAGGTCGTCCTAGACGTTGTTCTTGAGGTTGTCCTATACGTCGTCCCTGATGTCATCCTAGGCGTCGTCCTCAAGGTCGTCTTAGAAGTGGTCTTTGAGGTCGTCCTAGACGTCGTCCTTGAGGTCGTACTAGAAGTCGTCCTTGAGGTTGTCCTAGACGTCGTTCTTGAGTTCGTCCTAGAGGTCGTTCTTGAGGTTGTTTGAGAATATTGTCCTCGAGGTCGTTCTAGAAGTCATTCTTGAGGTCGTCCTAACCGTCTTCCTCGAGGTCGTCCTTAAAGTCGTCCTTGAGGTCGTCCTAGACGTCGTCCTCGAAGTCGTCCTAGAAGTCGTCCTCGAGGTTGTCTTAAACGTTGTTCTTGAGGTTGTCGTATACGTAGTCCCTGATGTCATCCTGGCGTCGTCCTCAAGGTCGTCATAGAAGTGGTCTTTGAGGTCGTCCTAGACGTTGTCCTTGAGGTCGTCCTAGACGTCGTTCTTGAGGTTGTCCTATACATCGTCCCTGATGTCATCCTAGGCGTCGTCCTCAAGGTCGTCTTAGAAGTGGTCTTTGAGGTCGTCCTAGACGTTGTCCTTGAGGTCGTCCTAGATGTTGTTCTTGAGGTTGTCCTATACGTCGTCCCTGATGTCATCCTAGGCGTTGTCCTCAAAGATGTCTTAGAAGTAGTCTTTGAGGTCGTCCTAGAAGTCGTCCTCGAGGTCGTCCAAGACGTCGTTCTTGAGGTTGTCCTATACGTCGTCCCTGATGTCATCCTAGGCGTCATCCTCAAGGTTGTCTTAGAAGTGGTCTTTGAGGTCGTCCTAGACGTCGTCCTAGGAGTCGTTTTTGAGGTCGTCCTAGACGTCGTTCTTGAGTTCGTCCTAGACGTCGTCCTTGAGGTTGTTTGAGAATGTTGTCCTAGGGACGTTCTAGAAGTCATTCTTGAGGTCGTCCGAACCGTCTTCCTTGAGGTCGTCCTAGAAGTCGTCCTTGAGGTCGTCCTAGACGTCGTACTTGAGGTCGTCCTAGAAGTTGTCGTCGTGGTTTTCCTAGACGTCGTTCTTGAGGTTGTCCTATACATTGTCCCTGATGTCATCCTAGGCGTCGTCCTCAAGGTCGTCTTAGAAGTTGTCTTTGAGGTCGTCCTAGACATTGTACTTGAGGTCGTTCTAGACGTCGTCCTCTAGGCGTTGTCTTTGAGGTCGTCCAAGAAGTCGTCCTAGACGTCGTCCTTGAGGTTGTTCGAAAATATTGTTCTCGAGGTCGTTCTAGAAGTCATTCTTGAGGTCGTCCCAGTTGTTTTCCTCGAGGTCGTCCAAGAAGTTGTCCTTGAGGTCGTCCTAGACGTCGTCCTCGAGGTCGTCCTAGAAGTTGTCCTTGAGGTCGTCCTAGACGTCGTTCTTGAGTTCGTCCTAGACGTCGTCCTTGAGGTTGTTTGAGAATGTTGTCCTCGAGGTCGTTCTAAAAGTCATTCTTGAGGTCGTCCTAACCGTCTTCCTCGAGGTCGTCCTAAAAGTTGTCCTTGAGGTCGTCCTAGACGTCGTCCTCGAGGTCGTCCTAGAAGTCGTCCTCGAGGTCGTCCTAGACGTCGTTCTTGAGGTTGTCCTATACGTCGTCCCTGATGTCATCCTAGGCGTCGTCCTCAAGGTCGTCCGTCTTAGAAGTGGTCTTTGAGGTCGTTCTAGACGTTGTCCTTGAGGTCGCTCTAGACGTCGTCCTCCAGGCGTTGTCCTTGAGGTCGTCCAAGAAGTTGTCCTTGAGGTCGTCCTAGACGTCGTCCTCTAGGCATCGCAGACTTGTATGTAGTTCAACAACTCTACTCAAATTACTGTAGTTTAGCTACTTTTCTGAGTAGTTTAGTAACTTTCAATTACATTTTTATTTCGGTAATTAGTTGTTTACTTTAATTACTTTTTTGAGTAACTGCTACTCAAGTTACAAATTACTTTCGAATTTTAGTGGTTGTTTCGCCTATCAACAAACATTCCTGCACAAAAGAGATAAGATGTTGGAAGATCAGCTTATATTTGCAAAAAGGGAAAGGCATGGGGCGTAGGAAGGGGGAATGGTTTGGAGAGTCCGAAACCCCCAAAAGTTTTACACGCCCCCCCCCGCCCCCATTGCAACAACACTGCTTCGAGGCGCGACGAGTGATCAGACGCGGCAGCAGAGGATTCGCGCAATGACTGACATTTCTCTGTGTCCCGAAGCTCAAGAAGACGACCCATTGGAAGAAAGGGCTGGTCCCCGCTTCTCCCCAACGTAGAAACTCTCGCCCCCTGCAGGAGGTGCACACACTGCATCCTCACTCAAAGGAGGCTCCAAAATGCAGCACCTGCTCTGAAACACTTCTGCTGCTCCCGTAGTTTGTGCTGTACTCGAAGAGTCGCGTGCTAAAGGGCAACGCAAAGATTCCCTTTTTGTGTTGTCTTTCCTCCTAAAACTCAGAATATGCAGATCTTCAAACATTCAAAGATTGTTCGAGAAACCTGTAGTAATAGCGGATGTAAGACCAATGGAAATAAGTGCCCTATAAGTTGATTGTGTCAAATAGCTCGTCAGCGAGAGTAAAACAACTACTCTGGGGCGACTTGACCTTATACAATATTTGCTGCCATTTAAGTAAAAAACGGATGCACCTCCGATTACCACTGGAGCAATGCATACCAGTTAAAAAACACTGTATTGGGAACGAAAGGGCATCGAAAGATTGTGTTAAAAGTGCTTGTACTTTACCTTGAAATATATTGTATTTATATACGTTACTTCAAGTACATTGCACCCGGTGTAGTTACTACTTTAGTTGAAGTACATAACCTCTCATTTACTTTGTACTTTACTTCAAGTACTTTTTAGATGTACCTTACGGAACACTCTAAACAAGCAAACACTGTCTGCAAAATCAAGCTCAGAGTATGCTAAACCTCAAAGTAGAAATGACACCTTCGCAGTACATCAGTGACCAAACAAACAAGACAGTACAAAACAATTAGGCACGTAGAAGCAAAACCAGCTATTAAAACATTCTGTGAAAAAACAAGCCGATTCATATTTGGCTAGCACAATTGCGCAAACGAATCAAAACCTCTGTCCTTTCTTTTTACCATAAAAAAACATATAAAAGTAACTTCAAAAGTAATTCGCTACTTTTTTACGGTAATTAGTAATTTTGTCAACTACCTTCCATTTGAGTAATTTCTACTCTACTCAAATTACTTTTGACGCAAATACTCAGTAACTTAACTTAATTACTTTTTTGAGTAACTTGTACTTGTCTGGTCCTAGACGTCGTAAAGATAACAGCTTCGCTGGTCCTCCATCTTTCACGTAAAATGGAAGGGCTCGACATTTTTTTATTTTTTAGGATTGTTACGCAGCATACTTAAAGATCCTTAGAAAATAACTCATGTTTAGCCAGAAGAAGGTTCGTAGTCTAAGTCTTAACCCTTTCCTTACCATGGACGACCTGGGTTCGTCCACACTGTTTGTACCGCTCCCCCCAAAGACGAGCTGGGATCGTCCACGTTGGTTCGGGCTCCAATTCACTACCATGGACGAACTGGGCTAGTCCACGTGTTTCTAGTTAGCTTTGCGGTGGATAGATGGCGATTCACGGAAAATAAAAACATAGTTAATTTCTGAATTTGGAGGAAAATTGTTCCTACGTAGGCAACAGGGAATTGAAAAATTGCGGCGTCCACTTCTGGTCGCGGCGTTCATAGTGTCGATCGTGCCTTAAAATTGGGGCAGAAACGAAGGTATGTTGACATATCTTCAGATTCGGAAGACGAGAAAGGAATCTTTCATCGGACAGCGAGAGCAATGCAACTGAGTTATTATATTTTAGCTCAGACTACTCCGATTCCCACGAGGAAATTGCGTCGGCATGTCAGTATTGGACTAGACTTCACGTAAAAAATTCCCCTCCTAGCCCTTCCACGTTTTGCGTTCACTTTGCGTGCAAAATGATGTGAACTGTCTGCAGTACTGCTACGTCTGGCCTGAACGTCCATGTGCAAGGTGAAGTAAACTGTCTGCGGTAATGCAGTAAAGCCAAAGTTTAGTCCCCTTTTCTTTTGCAGTGTGTTCAAAGATTTCTCATATAAATTTTTTCAGCATTTATTTTTGGCCTTTGTAATGCATATTAAATTTTTGGGGCACATAAAAAAATCGGTATCTTCAAATCTTTTTTTTTTAATGCTTGCGGTAGGCAAAGGGTTAAGGCACGAAACGTAGTCGTGCTAGACAGCATCGCATTTCAAACACCTTGCCCTTCTATACAAGTGCTTCTTTTTGTCGTTAATATATTTTAATGCTTTATTTTACCATGCATTGCAGCCCTCACCCCGTATATGGGCAGTGGGTACAAATAGGACTACGAGATTAACTTGTTTTTAAAGAGTAACCAATTTTGTTCCAGGTTCCTAGAGTAAAAGTACATAAGGGTAGATATGCAGAAAGATCGCTGTTCAGTGCATCAAGGTTGGTTTTGGAGTAGTCCTTGATAATTTTTTAGGAGTTTGTAGAATGGATGGGTAAAGATAAATCCATGGTCAGCAAATTGCGGTCGCTAAAACGATTGGTTTGGCTAATGGATGGTAACCAGATCGGGGGACGTCGTAAGAACAAGATCAAGGGTGTTGTCGTCACTTCTAGGTTTGTTAGCAACTTGGGTAAGATCATAATTTGAGCATGGACCGAGAAAAGCCCTGGCTTCATTGGACCCACCAGATGTTAGACTTAGCCGATCATTGTTAGGGAAGTTATATTCGCCAAAAACTAAGACATTTGATCTAGGGTTTCGTTCGTTTATTTCAAGCCGGAGAGAGGAAGCTCGCTACAAAATATGCCGCTATAACTCGGAGGTCGGTTGCAGACCTCAAGAATTGTTTTTAAGCAGGATGATCTAATACAAAAAAAGTTTGCCTCTATATTGGAGCTGGTAGTAACATCAAAAGACGAAATGCACTTTTTACTGCTGTGTGGGCTCTCATAAGCCGCGTTTACATGAATTCGACTTAGTCGCATCGAATCCAGTTGTCGCATTCAATGCGGTCATGTAAACGGCACAATGCGCTATGAAATCGCATCGCATTCAAGTCGCTAGACAGAGGTGGATCGAGACGGCGAATGCGCATGCATTCAGTCAATGCAAACGGAGGACGCATCGCATTTTGGAACGAAGAGGATTATGGGAAGGCGCTGGCTGCGGGACCTCCGTTTGCTGCAGGATTAACGTAGAACATGGCGGCGGCCGAGAGCGGTCTGGCGTCTTCCCGCGTCGTGTTCTCACGCGAAGAAATACGAACTTTTCTCGCTATTCTAAGCGAGCTAAATGTCGCGGAGCTACTTGACCCGCGGCGACAGCGAAATCAAGCCGTCTTTCGGAGAGTTGAGGAGACAATGGAGCAGGTGGGGTTCCACTGGACGTGGCAGCAACTTCGAACCCACTGGAAGAACCTCAAAGGAAAGTACAATAAGGTGGGTTTTGAGCATTTTTTCTTTGGAATTAACCGTTAGTCATGAAGTCATTCGTTTTTGCTCAGGAGAGCAACATCGTCGCAAAAAGGTACCGAGAAGCTGATTTCTCGTTTTCATCGTGAAATGCGTGTGAAACTGCACCGAGTCTAACAACCGCGTTCGCGTGTGCTTCGCGATTGCGGCTAGGGCGTACGGACTCTCTGTGTCGTCACAGCTCGAGAAGCCCAGTTCATTTATGCACTTATGGAACTGTGCAATACTGTCCCTTCATATCTAAACAAGCGGCACTTTATTTTATTGTGTTCCTAAGAATGGGATTTTTGAGTGCATCAGGAAAGAGACGCACAAAACAAAATTGGAGCGGCGCCATCAACCGGGCCGGGGTATGAAGAGATGAGTGCCCTGCTTGCTCACCGCCCGATGACCCAATCAAGAGAGTACGGTGTGGACAGCGAGGCAGACGAGGACTGGGATGGCGTCGCAGTAGGTGAGAAACTCAGTACAAAACTCTATGTCACTTGGAGACTGCCTGGCATGTGACCATTTTCAGTTTATTAATTGCTGGAAATATATTTTTATGCAACTACAAAAATAAACGAATTTCTTGTTCCTTGAACCACCAAGAGTGCAAAAGTTGAGCACGATCACATTATTATAATTTTCTTCTTCTTCAGTTTTAGAGGAAATTGAGCTGGGAGACGACGAAGAAGACTCTTCACCAGGCACCTCATCGTGTAAGTTAATATTTTGGTCCTATGAATATCTATAGAAAAGTTCTCGTGATCCACGCTTACCTTATGGCTGCAAGTCAAAATATGTGGGCAACTGGGGATCCAAAGCGCTGGACCAGGTGGCTCGAATGCCAAATCGTCCACAGTGATTTCCACCGTGATGTTGCCAAGTGCAATTAGCCACGTGAGTGGTGCTCTGCCGCTGATAAAAGGCAGTCGCAGCGTATGCGCGGAGGCTCTTGGGATTGCGTCGCGGGCAATAACGGAATAAATGACTGTGTTGTTGTACCGGTGTGTTTTGTCATGCTGCAAGACGGGTAGAGCAGCAAGGGAATCCCTACAAATTGAAAAATTTTAACAACCATTTTTAAAGGCTTAGTGAGATCCGAGTTGTATAATATTGATTGTTTTTACACTTTGTTCTGTGCTCATTTGCAGCAACTGATGCCAGCTCATCTGGGCCACAGCCAAAGCGGCCAAGACGTGCCAAGAACACCGATCTCGGAGAGCTTCTAGCCGAGCAGCAGAGACGTAGCGCTGCATTACTTAAAGAAAACTCAGAGGTACTATTTCAGCAGCAAAAGAAGCTGCTAGAGATTGAAAAAAGAACATTCAAGAAATAATGACAGGCATTACTACCTCGTTCCTGCAAGGCACACAGGCAATGATGTCACAACTGCTAACTCAGGGGAGTTGCTTTCATTTTCCTCATCTGCAACCTGCCTTCCCGGCAAGCTTTCCCTCCCGGGTCAGGCAAATGTACCCCCAGTCAAACTAACTTCGTGCCCCCAGGTCAGGCCAATGCTTCCTCAGGTCAGGCCGATTTGTTGCTCCCAAATGAGCCGCAGCAAGATGCCTAAGTATCCCTCGACAGGTTGAACGGTTTGATCTGTTGTCGATATATTTTACTTTTGTGTACTTCCATGCTTTATTTAGAACTAGCTGGTAGTACAATGGTGCAAGTAAAATCGATCATTCAGCCTTTGAAGGAACTGCTTTAACGAGGCTTGCAAGTTAATGCACAAATGTCCCACTAATGTGTGGCCATACCCTGTTGCGGGTTAAGAAAAGCAAGACAAGTGCCTCCGGCGAAGTCCTCCACTCTTTTCACTTTAGCAGAGTAAATGCTGGAGTGCAGGCAAAACAGCGAACACACTCGCCTCCTTTCCAGCTTTTACTCTGCTAAAGTGGAAAGAGTGGAGGATTTCGCTGGAGGCACTTGTCATGCTTTTCTTAACCTGCAACAGGGTATAGTCACACATTTGTGCAAAAATTTGTACGCTAACTTGCAAGCCTCGTTAACTCTTTGCAATATTGTTACACGGCGTAGATGAGAAATTGAGAAGACTATGTCGGGGTTTGTAAGTCTCCGGTTTCATGTAAAGTTATGGGCATAAAAAGGTTAATGCGGTTCCTCGTACGGGCGAACAAGCTGTTTGACTTGCGCAGTGTATTCAAAATACTAAATATATAAATCGGAAGTGGGAGACGAGGACACAAAGAAGACAGGACAGTGCTGTACTCACAAGTGGCGTCTTAATAGAAAATCAAGAGAAGTGCTGTCCTGCTTCATGTCCTCGTCTATCTCTTGTGCTTTATATATTTAGTATGATAAACCAACTAGCCGAGCTTAATATTTAGTGTATTGAAAGGTCTGTATTTTCAAATGCAAGTGCTGAATTTCATTGCTTTCATCATTTACAGTACAATTTTACCTTACCTGTGTGCCTTTACAGTTTCATATAAGTCATTTTAACAAACATCAGTGGGTTACTAAACTTGTTCTTTGGAGAGCTACCCTTCTGTGATAAAAAAGTGTCTTGGCAGGGTTGCCCATCTGTGATAGAAAGTGTTCTTGGCAGAGTTGCCCTCAACTAGCCCACAGAAAGGTCTGTGTTTAGAAATGCAAGTGCTGAATTTTATTGCTTTCATTATGTATAGTACATTTTTACGTTACCTGTGCCTTTACGGTGTCACATAAGTCATTTTAACACTTGGGAGAGTTGCCCTTTTGTGATAAGTATTCTTGGCAGAGTTGCCCCTCTGTGATAAGTATTCTTGGGAGAGTTGCCCCTCTGTGATAAGTATTCTTGGCAGAGTTGCCCCTCTGTGATAAGTATTCTTGGCAGATTTGCCTCTCTGTGATAAATATTCTTGGCAGAGATGCCCTTCTGTGATAAGTATTCTTGGCAGAGTTGCCCTTCTGTGATAAAAAAGTATTTTGTGCACCATTACCTGTAACAGTGCAAAAATGGTTATGAAATTTTTTTAACTGGATACCAACATAATGAGTGCCAGTCACATATTCAGACTTCTTAATATGCTTCGGCTGACAAGCGTCATTTACCAGGAAGCAGAACGCAATGGAAACTCTTGTGCCAAATAGTCTCTCAAGAAGTCTCGCACTTCACAAACAGCGTTAGCATCGCGAGGACTACTGGTGGGTTGCTGATAAAGGTACGGCTCACAATATCTGACAGCCGCAATCCACGCATCCCTAACACCTTCCGACCTCTGTTCACAAAAGTTGTGCAGGATGCATGCCGCTGCAATAACAGTGGGCATAAACTTGTAGTTAATGTCTGCCCGCTTCAATGTTACGCGCCACCGTGCCTTGAGCCTTCCAAAAGCAGGTTCCACTACGTTGCGTGCAGCGCTGTGGTACACATTGAACGATTCTTCTTCTTTGGTAAGTCCTGTTGCACGTGTTATCTGTTGTCCTGTTGCACGTGTTGTCTGTTGTCCTGTTTGTGTCTGTCCGTTGTTTGTTTGCCTGTCCCTCCTTCGGTCACTTGACCAGGTATAGCCCTTGAAGATCCATGGCAGCCGGGGATAGGCAGGGTCACCGAGCAGCATCAATGGAATTGGACGTCCACGAAATATTCTTTCCTCCGTTGGCAGAAGTTCTTCGCTCCTAAGGTACACCGTGGACAGCCTTAGAACTGAAGCATCGTGTGCACTTCCAGGAACATTGCATCTGATGCTGCGGAATCTGAAAATTACAAATACCGTGACTGATGCTGTGTCACTGCACATGTAACACCTCTAGAAAATAGACATGCAAGGGGGACCACTAGTGGGTCTGTTTAGTCTTTCTTGTGCCTTGGTTACTTTGGACATAATAATCTGTTGCTTCAAATTAGGCTGATCATGCTTCTAGAAACACGACAGGTACAATACCATATTCACCCACTAGATTGCTCGGGGAACCGGAAGCTGCATGCTCGGGCCAGTCAAGTGTCAGTTCGACATGATTAAACCCTTTCTGCGTACTCATGTGCAAAGATTGAGGTTGAGTAAAAGCGTGCCAGTTAATTTTTCCGGTGAGCTGTAGAACAACTTTTAGTTGGGCTAGTTGGTGAACGTTATGAAGCATGGTGTAAGGCACAAAACAGTGGACACATGGAAGAAGTCAAACACACGTGCCTGTGTATGTGTCTTCTTCCTTGTGTCTGTTGTTTTTGCGCCTCGCATTCCGGTGAGCATGTAGCTTCAACCGCTCTGTCAGCTTAGTGGTCAATGGAGCAAGCCCTCAGTAGGTTACAGCAACTTTGTATAGAAATCGTGCTGCAAATGTGAAAAAAGCCCTGAAATCACACTTACTGGCCACGATCATCCACTATAGCTTGAACGTTGAAGGAAGTCCACAGCTTTCTGTTGACGAAATCTCGATATCCCTTCTTGGGTGCCAGGTTAGGGACATGAATGCCATCAATGGCTCCAAAAATTTGTGGAAGGTGGCACCTCGTTTAAAAATTTCGTGAAACGTTTTCTGCCTCTTCTGTCGATGGTAGTCGTATGTATTCCCGCAGGTAATACTTCACGATGGTGCGGCAGAACATGTAGACGCATTTCTTCACGGTGCTCTTGTGAACACCGAACTGATTTCCTACGACCCGGTATTCACAACAGCTAGCCATTTTGTAGAGAGCTATAGCCACTCTCTTTTCTAAGGACACGGGTGCTCTCACCTAGTCCGGCTTGGGAGACATAAAAGGTGCAACATGTGACACCAGTTCGTTGACGGATGCTCGAGTCATTCGGAAATTTTCCTTTCAGTCGTCGTCGGTGAACTGGGTTAAAACTATCCGGCTCCACCAGTCGTTCGATCGAGTCTTCATCCAGAGTTTTGTCCTGCGTCGTTTGTTTGCTGCTGAAGTGCCTGTTGGAGAAATGCACATACATGTTGCGAATCTGAGTAATTATTGAATTATTGTTTTGCTGCAGTTAATATCTGCCCATTCAAGAGAACACCTGCCGAATTTTCTTATAAACACAGGAAAATATACATCCCACTTATAAGCTTCAGCTTATAGGAGCGCGCGCAGCGCTTAAGAACAACTTTTTATTACTAAAGACTTCATTCAGATGCTCTCACCTTGCATAAGCGTCCATTCATTGAGAGAACTTGCAACTGCACCGAAATTGTGGAGCAACGTTTGACTGTAAGCAGACCGTATTTGACGGCAACGCTGCTGATACTGCACAAGTGCCGCAGAGAAGAAGAGTAAGTGGATATTAGTCCACGCCGACAAAAGCAGCAACACGTGCAAACGGACAGTCGCGTTCATGTCTACTCGAGACAAATGCAGAGACAGAATGCATTTATTAAACAACGTTGGTGCAAGAGAAGGGGAAAGGGTGGGGAAGGGTTATCGCAACGGTTACACCGGCCTCATCTTCGACGCGCTCCAGTCCGTGGGGTGGTCCATGCCGGCTCCTCGCGGTTCGAGACCGGGCCAGTCGCGCGAGATGTTGGACCGTGGGGCGGGCCCCGGTGTAGCACCTATTGCACGTCACGTTCGCTGGGGTGGGGTCCGAAGGCGGCTCCTCCTGCTCGCTGTCATTGGGTGGCCGGTTTTGGCGCTTCTTCAAGGTGTTGGGGCGCAATTCGGCCAACAAATCGTCGTTGGGGGCGGCCCCAGTCTTGGCCTTGTGGATCTCGACTTGAGTATCTCGAAGGGGTCTCCGAAGTAGGCGCTATTCGTTCCGCGGTGTGGAGCTTTTTCTGTTCCTTTCTTCACTAGAGCACCTCCACCTCGGGGTACGGGCACGGATTTGCGAAACGAGGCGGTTTTCAACGAGCGGTTGGAAACGATCACGCACACTCTAGACGGCCGCCATCTTTCCCCGTCCGACGCCAAACAGTGGAAACCTACTAGTCACGTGGTGCAGCGGGTGCCGGAAATTCCAAAACTGCAGTTTTAATTTTCAGATGTGACACGGCGCGGCGCTACCTTCGCGCAGGACTTCATGCGCATCCATGTAAACGGGGACGCGTCGTCTTTAGTCCATTGACGATTGGAGTCGATGCGCCGTAGTCGCATTCATGTAAACGTGGCTATAAAAGTAAATATTAAACATCAGGTTAGGGGAGAACATTTCGCTGTCACTTAACTCGGGCCTCAGCCGCGTTTCAGTAATAATGACAATGTCAGAGTTATTATCTTGAATGAGGCCGCTAAGCTCCTCACGCTTGCGTAAGAAGGCTACGGATATTAGAAAACGTGACTGTATTGTTGGAAGTCTTTCTACGTCGCGTCGCGACTGTCCCGGGGGGGGGGGACCGATGGGGGAGAGCCCTTGCTGCTATATAGGGATCTCTTTGACGGAGTCACAGAGGTCCCTATATCGCTCAAGGCTATCGGGGCTTATCTCAACACCCAGGCCTTGTGTACGAAGCTAAATCACCTAGTACTCTCACTGGAAATGTGTTTGCGACCCCCCCCAAAAAAAAACAGGCAGAGTGATTCGTGCAGTCCATTCTCAGCGTCGTAGCAATGTAAATTGACCTTAAAAAGTTCCGGACACAATAAGGCTAGAGGCCTGCCGGTCAAGAACGTCGGGGACGGATGAGGCCTTCAAAAGAGCAAATTGGGTGTCAAGAGCAGCTACTTGATTAGGCAGTTCGCCCACATTATTGTCTGTGACTTTTTGTACGCTCGGAAGCCGTCCAAGCTCCGTAAACACGTCGCTTTCACTCATTTCAATCCTGCTTTTTATCTCAAGGATACCACTCAACTAGGCATGAATGCGCCGTAGTCGCATTCATGTAAATGCGGCTATAAAAGTAAATATTAAACATCAGGTTTGGGGAGAACATTTCGCTGTCACTTAACTCGGGCCTCAGCCACGTTTCAGTAATAATGACAATGTCAGAGTTATTATCTTGAATGAGACCGCTAAGCTCCTCACGCTTGAGTAAGAAGGCTACGGATATTAGAAAACGTGACTGTATGGTTGGAAGTCTTTCTACGTCGCGTCGCGACGGTCCCCGGGGCGGGGGGGGGGACCGATGGGGGAGAGCCCTTGCTGCTATATAGGGATCTCTTTGACGGAGTCACAGAGGTCCCTATATTGCTCAAGGCTATCGGGGCTTATCTCAACACCCAGGCCTTGTGTACGAAGCTGGATCACCTAGTACTCTCACTGGAAATGTGTTTGCGACCAAAATTTAAAAAAACAGGCAGAGTGATTCGTGCAGTCCATTCTCAGCGTCGTAGCAATGTAAATTTACCTTAAAAAGTTTAGACACAGTAAGGCTGGAGGCCTGCCGGTCAAGAACGTCGGGGACGGATGAGGCCTTCAAAAGAGCAAATTGGGTGTCAAGAGCAGCTACTCGATTAGGCAGTTCGCCCACATTGTTGTCTGTGTCTTTTTGCACGCTCGGAAGCCGTCCAAGCTCCGCAAACACGTCGCTTTCACTCATTTCAATCCTGCTAATTATCTCAAGGATACCACTCAACTAGGCATGAATGCGCCGTAGTCGCATTCATGTAAACGCGGCTATAAAAGTAAATATTAAACATCAGGTTTGGGGAGAACATTTCGCTGTCACTTAACTCGGGCCTCAGCCACGTTTCAGTAATAATGACAATGTCAGAGTTATTATCTTGAATGAGGCCGCTAAGCTCCTCACGCTTGAGTAAGAAGGCTACGGATATTAGAAAACGTGACTGTATGGTTGGAAGTCTTTCTACGTCGCGTCGTGACGGTCCCCGGGGGTGGGGGGGACCGATGGGGAGAGCCCTTGCTGCTATATAGGGATCTCTTTGACGGAGTCAGAGGTCCCTATATCGCTCAAGGCTATCGGGGCTTATCTCGACACCCAGGCCTTGTGTACGAAGCTGGATCACCTAGTACTCTCACTAAAAATGTGTTTGCGACCAAAAAAAAAAAAAAACAGGCAGTGTGATTCGTGCAGTTCATTCTCAGCGTCGTAGCAATGTAAATTTACCTTAAAAGTTCGGATACAATAAGGCTAGAGGCCTGCCGGTCAAGAACGTCGGGGACGGGTGAGGCCTTCAAAAGAGCAAATTGGGTGTCAAGAGCAGCTACTCGATTAGGCAGTTCGCCCACATTGTTGTCTGTGGCTTTTCGCACGCTCGGAAGCCGTCCAAGCTCCGCAAACACGTCGCTTTCACTCATTTCAATCCTGCTAATTATCTCAAGGATGCCACTCAACTACGCCTCCACGGTAGGACCTCGACTTGTCGACGCAACCCGACATTTGTGGTAGCAGCAGTGATAAATGACGCACATGAAAGCGCTTGACAAGGAGCGCGATCACATGCTTAGGTAGTCAGACAGGGAGTAGGGGCACGACATCGCTATAGAACACAAACCATTGCCACGGTAGCAGGCGGCATTTGAAAGAGAACCACCTGGACGAGAGATAGGGTTCGCAACGTTGTGTCTCGAGTGATATTGTGCCCGAAGTGGCGGTCCCGCGTGCTGGACCTCTGTAGCCATCCATTGAAGCGGGGGTCACGTGACATTCCCGAGGGTATATGTTGCCAAGAGTTGAAGATCTACAGTGGCGAGCGATATGAGCTGGAATATGTGAGCGGCGACCAAGCAGTACAGCCCGCGCCGTCTTGCGGGCAGCGAGCCAAGCGACGGAGCGGCAGCGGCCGTCTTTTGACTTGTCGACGCAACCCCTGCGCGCGATATCCCTCCTCCGCCGCGCGCATAGCGTGTGCGTCAGATGCGCGCTCGTCGCAATGGCGCAATGACGTTCTCCTATGCTCCACGGCCTCGGGGAGCGAGCGCATCTGATGACGGCCATATCGTCATCAAAAGTAAGGGTCGCTATCATGCGCGGGCCGGAGGATTACGAGCGAGATATCACGGGGTTGCGTGGTTCGTCCACGAATCTGAAGACCGCCGCTGCCGCTTCACTGCTTAGCTCGCCGCCCCTTCTGTGGGCTGTACTGCTTGGTTGCCGCTCCCGCATTGCAGCTCATATCGTTAGCTACCGTACGTGTCCGTGTAGGACTGCGTGGTTGGCGAAATCATCGGCGAGCGTATAGAGACACGCTCCGCTACGATCCATAAGTCATTCCATGTCAAATTATTGTGCAGAAGATTTCCGGGCGAAGTTGTTGCAAGGACAACGGTCAGCAACACCTGGACGAAATATGGGATTTGCATCGTTGTGTCTTGAGCGATGCGATAAAACATAAAGGGACGAGACACATATGGGCACTTGCTTGTGTCAATTTGCCCGTCAGTGTCTCGTCCTCTTTATATTCTATCCTTTTAGTAGTTTAGTTTCGCCTACGCACTCATTACAGATATAAAGGATGTTGAACAGCCCGCGACGCGACATTGCTCACACTGACAACTGTTCTCCGTTGTGCTAGTCCGCGGAGATTCCTTCTTGGTCTTTGCCGAGAACAGCTGATAGTCTGAAAACCCGATGTCGTTAGATAACAGATCAATCACGTCCACTCCTTTCCTTTGGTGCTATCCATAAAGGAAGGCCTCTCTAAAAAGGCCCCAATACGAATTCCTTTTGAACTTAGTCCGATCGCCGTGAGGTGACTGTCTTCGGCACAGTTGACTGGGCGTGCTGTGTTTCACAACGACGCTGTACAGTGTAAAAAAATCGGCTCCCTTTACGGAGAAATTCCCTGGCGAAAAGTGCTGCCAGAGAATTCATCCGTAATCCAACTTAGTGAGGTGGATTCATCCGTAATCCAATTTAGTGAGGGGTCCGTTAAAATATGGAGACACAGCCAGTGATGAACAATAATTTTCGTAAAGGTTAGAACGGAATGTGCTCCTTGATTGGAGAATTTTTGTAATTGGCTTCGCGGAACGGTCCGCTAAGGGACGGGCAAAACCCGATCTTCCGTACAGGCATAACGGAAAAGAGTCCTTAATTAGTTGCAAGCACGGCCCCTGGGTGCCGCCATCTTGCTAACTGGGGTCCGCTCTGTGGTGCACCATGGTCTGATTACGACGCCGTAGCAAAGGCATTGTAATCAAATTATGGTGCGTCCAATGTACACCCAACAGGCAGGATGGCGGCGCTCAGGAGCCGTACTTGCAAATGTGTATACACAGAACCATCTGTAAGGAGGTTAACACAAATATGCCTTTTGTAAAAAAATAACAAGAACGTTGTTATTTAAAAAAATTACACCATCTTCACGAGGGGAACCATGGGGTGATGCGGAGCATCGTGTTGGTTCCGAGGAAAGAGTCAGTTGCGTGCTGACGTCGAGAGATGGCGCCATACGCTACTGCCTTAGCGTAACCCCCTACGCGAGCTTCGTCGCGGCTCGCGGCAGAGAAACTTGGAACGCTCGCCGCTCGCCATTTTTTTTTCACACTTGAAGGAGAGGAGATTAGGGGAGGAGAGTTGCGCGTGCGCGCGCATTGTGAGTAGAAGCGAACGAACGCGCAGTGCACGCAGCTGGTAGAGAGAGGGAGCGCAGAGAGTAACGCGCAGCTGTTGGAGAGAGGGAAGGAGAGTTGCGCGTGCGTAGTGCGAGTGCGGACTACGACGCCGCGGGACATAGACCCGAGCAAGAGATGCTCCGCATCTAAAAAAAATATTTTGAGTGTCTTATTTTGTGTTACTCACAAAAGGCATTTATTGCATCCAAAGAAGTGTTATGAAAATAAAAAAGCTTAGTCACCTTGGAGTGCTTTATTTAGGGTTCTCACTGGTTTCAGTCAAAATGGATTACCTATGCCGTTTTGCCTCTGTTCTCACGTTCTGTGTCGGATTTCATTAATCACGCCCAGCTAGACAAGAAAAAGTGGGGAGAAATAGGTGTAAATTGAAGTATCATAGTAATAATATTAATAACTATTTCATTGATTATGATGGAGCCCCAAGGAAGAAAGCTGCAGCGCGCAGCTTGACTGGTCTTCGGGCACCTTACACTAGTCAACGACAAGCATGCAGAAAATAAAAAGAGCACATTTAGAGTAGGAGCACTGCACATCTAAAATTCATATGCATACAAACAAAGGTTCATAATACATACAAAACATGAAGCCCGTGCATCAGACACATCCATGCTCCTACAAACATGATAAATCTATTAGAAGAGTGCTTCTAAAACACTCAAAGCTGGTGGCAACTGTTCTGGTCTGGTAAAAGTGATGGGGACCCCTCCGTGACAAAGAATGAGAAGGGTGGGGAGACTACAATGGTAAATGAAAGAATAACCCTACCATATTTGCTGAAACACAAAATATATGATTAGGCCCCTAAGTAAAATAACTGAACACAAATGAAGCAGATGTTTCAATGTAGGCAGGCCCAGCCTTCAAAGAGAAAATGTATTTCACAGAGCGCTCGCTGATCCTAGATAAAATTTATTTATCGATCGTGCTGGTCACATCACCTTCTGAACTTCCAGAACCAACCACATGCCTCTCCAATCTGTGGTGCTTGCAATGAGACACTCGCATCAAGCTTACTGTTTTGCACCAGTGCTGTGGCGCACAGCTTTCCCTCATTGCACCGGTGTTCGCGGAGAAGCGGAGGCCAGGGGAAGCGCTTCCTCGCTGTCAACTAGATGGAGTACAATTTTTAATACGAATAGCATTCTTTGGATACTTCACGCACTTTTCGTCTATCTATGTATCTATCTATCTGGCTATCTAACCTCTTACGCCGCGGGTCGATAAATAAATAAAAAAGACCGGCGCCGGCTGGGATTCGAACCGTTGACCCTTTGATCAGCAGGCAGACGCGCTAACCACAGAGCTATGAAGGCAGTCATTCAACGCACTCTAAACGGTTGTTTATATCTTTACCATAGGACGCGCTTTACAGCGCTGTCACAGCTACCGGTGCGCGCGCGTTCCATGCACGAGGGCTCATTCCGCTCTCGTGAGGCTGAGCACGGCCACTACATCACCCTCTCCCGAGCGCGGGAGAGGGTGAGCTAGCGTAGCTGTGACAGCGCTGTAAAGCGCGTCCTATGGTAAAGATATAAACAACCGTTTAGAGTACCGTTGGTTGAGACTAGCTGAGACGCCAGAAAGTCTGGTCGGTACCATTTTGAGTGTTTGTGCGTATGGCGCGTGCTTTGCTCGCCTTCCTAAGTGACACAAACGCACGTGCTGGGCTGCGGAGATCGTGCGCAGGGCTGTGAAAGTGTCAACAAATTTAGAATCGCCTCAAGAGTGGGCTGGCGTATTTAGAGTGTGCCGGCCACCTGACGAACGCGCATAACTCCGCACCGTTTGATGCTATTCGCATTAACGTAGATAATCATTCCCAAAGGATGGGTTCTGCTGATCTTTTTTTCTCAGGATCATAGATTGATTTCTGACTTTAGAAACCAGTGCTAAAAAAGTAGACCTCTATCCGAACCAACCGCCTAATTCTATCATGAAGTCGACTCGCTTTATAATATTTCGATATTAAGAAACATTCCACAAAGTGTGACATTTGTTGTGTCTATAATAGCAAAAAGTTTGATTGCTTAGCTTGACTAACAACCAGGGGGAATGCAGACCACCATTTGGGAACCACTGTACTAGAAATCAAGCAATGACTTGCCGTAAAAAAAAAACCTCCGGTGCTGCCAATTTTTTTTTACCATCCGAAATATCACAAACTGCAGTCCTTTCTCCGACACTTCACTATAAAACATTGTTTGAAGTTTTGTGACCAGAATCCGACATCCTGAAAAGTAATAAATACATGAATTTAAATGCCAGTACGCCAATATAAACAAGTTATATCCATGTTACGCAGGCAGCCTTAACCTCAGTTGAGCTAATCATGGTTCGTGGCCTCTAAACTGAACCGAGATGCTATTACATGGCTCCCAAGCTCCAAGTTGACACGAAAAAAACCAACCAAGTGTGGGGTTAGGTCATCACTATGAATACTGAAGCAGATTAATTAGCAAGGCATATTGTATTGTTCATAGGCGTCTTCAAACGCTTTCAACTGATTTGAATTAAATATCCAACGTAGAAGCCTCACTGTCATCGGCAGCACTAACTCCCAAAAACAAAACAATAAAAAAAAAATTATCCCTGTTTTGCAACGTTTCGCGATTGCTATAAAGGCAGCTTCAACCCCTAGGTATGGCTCCTCAAAGAATATATGCTGCTACGATTGTTTCTATATGCTCCCCTAGCATTCTAAAACAGTGAGTACGTTGCCACCACTTGCGGACGTGGCGAAGTGGTGGGCGGCGCCATGTTGTACTCAGTTAGCAAGCCCGAAGCGAGCCCGCTAACCTCAGTCTGCTTTAGCCATGGTTATCGGGCTAACTGCAGCTTGGTTTGTTGTGTAATTGCGGATAACTGCGGTTAATAAGCGTGACTGCGGTTGGCTTAAATGAGGTTAAGACTGCCTGTGTAAGAAGGGTACTAGATTTGCATAAATTGCAACTGACACTATAGTTATGCGAGGCAGTCTTTCAGTACATGCATGGGTGCAAAAGACTACTAGAGAGATGATATTTGCTGTGACAAGACCGAAAACATAAAAAGAAACCATCATGCAATTCCTTCTCCTCATAACTCATGATATGATCTACCAAGAATAAAAATATAAAAACAATGGCTTACAGACGCTTTTTGAGATTCAGCATGATGGTGTTCGCACAGAAGCGAAAGTTTAGGCCAGCTTGATCATACTGACAAAGACCGGGAATGCACAGAATGTGCTGACGTCACTCAAACGCATGCTGTGCGTGCTCAAGGAGAATAGATAATGGTCGCGTGACCATATGACCACCATTGGTCACTATTTCCAGTGTGATCACATGGTAAACTGGACCCCACTGACCATGCTCACATGACCACCAATGGATGACGGTCTCAGGCAGAGATGCGACTCTCTACTGTTTTTGATACCCTTTCCTGGCTGGTGGTCACAGAAAATTGGGATCAACAGCCAGCAGCGACGCGGTCTCTACCTGTCTACTGAGCTCATTTAAGAAAGGAAGGAAGTGCAGCATGTGTGAAACTGACACCTTATGCCGAACAGACCGAGAGGAGTGGGTCTCGGGCCTGTTGATTCTTTGTTTATTGGCGTCTCAGCTTTCGCGATCATGGATGGTGCACCTCTCTCTGCCTGACAGTGAAGAAAAAGCTATGTTTTGTATATGCCAATAAGCTGTATACAATTTGCTACGTGACTGCCCTTCTAGAGATGCGCATGCAACGCCTTCTTTCTGCCGATTCTCTGCACATAAAGAGTGCAGGCCCATGACATAAGAGAAAAACGTTGAACAAAAACTTCTTAGGCGTTTGAGATTGCATGAAAAGGAAAGTTTTGCTGGATCGGTGGTTTCAGACTTTCCCGAGAATTGGGTGGGTGGCAAGTCATTATGACACATAGCAACTTTTTTTCGTTGTGGAGCTGGAGTTGCCCAAGTGGAAAAATGCCCGTAGATCACCCGAGCTAGCAGTCCAGACTTGTTCAGAGGGGGACAATGAGCACATCAGTGCTCGTGATGTGTCTGACTGACTCCCGACACATTTATGTTTCACAGTTTGTTTATGGTAATTGTTAGCTTTTTAGGGGCGAAGCTCCTTAAGGCGTGGGTCTGTCCCTCCTTTGTGGGTATGTAGCCACTTCGAGGTTTAGTTTATGAATGGCTCAAGAGATGGCGTGTTCCGGAATTAACTTTATGTAGAGATGACAGATGGCGCTTAGCTCATGTTGCGGAGCGGAGAGCGCGCAAGGCGGCGGCAGCGCGCGCTCGCAGACAGAATCCAGCCGTGCGAGAGCGAGAGGCCGAAGCATGTCGTCAGGCTGCGCGTCGACGCCGCCAAGATCCGGCCGTGCGAGAGCGGGAAGCCGAATCGCGTTGTCAGTCTGCTCGGCGACGCCGCCAACGTCCGGCCGTACGAGAGTGGGAAGCCGAAGCGGCACGGCAGCGTCGCCAAGATCCGGCCGTACGAGAGCGGGAAGCCGAAGCGGCACGGCAGCGGCGCCAAGAGGATCTGCAGAACGTCAGGGAACGGGAAGCGGCAAGAAAGCGCGCGTATCGGCAGGCAGACCCCGATGCAGCGAGAGCTCGTGAGGCGTCTGCAAAACGCATCAGGCGAGCTCAGCCCGAAGGTGCCGACGCGCGGTTTAAGCGAGACTTTCTAGACGTTTCGTTCGGCCATAGCTGTGGTGTGTGTGATAGATTGTGGTTTGTATACACACACACACAGTGTTTCTCACGTCTTTACATGGCGATGAGTGGGCGAATTAACGGAAGAATCGCTGGTTTACCGACGATTCACTCCGGAGCTTCGCCCACTCATCATCATTCACCACGTGGATATGCTGTGACTTTTTGTCAAGAGCCTCACAGAATACGTGGTGCATGCAAAGCCGCCTCCCCCGTGTATTGTCGCTGCCACGGGCGGTTCTCCCACCAAGAAAAAACCTTCTCACATTGGATAGCCTATCTGCGCGACAACAGGTATCTGTACCACGGCAGCACAAGTAGTGCGTCGATATTAGCGTCAAATCGGAAAGATTGTGCCAGTACCATTTTCATCCAGCCGATATCTGTAAAGTAAGTGATGGGTCGCGCTCACGCCACCCTGGCAACGTAAAGGCCACCATTTTTCGTTGAGTGTGGGGAGTGTCGTTCCTCGATCGGCTATGCTCGTCAGGTATTCGGATTTCTTGACCAACCCAAAACGGAAATTTAAAAAAAAGGAAAAAAAAGGAAAACGGAATTTGCCTATTTTTTGCCGAGAAGGACCGACAAACCAAGAATAGAGAGCTTGGCAGCATTCTCTATCTGAATATATTTCAAGTTTTTTTAAGCTCTCCCCACCTCTGTTTGTGTCTTGGTGTTGCCCTGAGCGAGGGGACAACCGCTTCAAGCAAATCCGAGGGGTGGAGCGAAACACGTGACCGCCCTCCGTAGGACATAAACGCTTAGACGGAGATGTGTCACTTGACTCGCTCTGACGCGATGATGGGCTCATTGGAGCCGTAGTCTTGTCCGTATGCCAAGTGGTGGGGATGGGTAGGGGGCCAGGTACTGTTTTCGAAATGCACCCTTAACTGTTCTGCTTCTCGTGCGTTGTCGTTGCGGGCGTGGGTTTCCGTCGTGAACGGCCGGAATACGTTCATGCCAACGTTTTGGTAATGGCCGCTTTCTTCGTAGGAGTCCATGGAAATATTTTGCTGTGTTTGTTGGACGCGCTTCGGAGAAAGAACTGCTCATCGACAGCAGCGAGACTTTTGTTAAACGTGGGAGACCTTCTTTCGCGATTCTGTGTTTGCGTTGATCTGTGTTGCCCCGGCTGGATTATTTCTCTATCACGCATGACATTATATCGCTTTTTTATGGTAAGTACACTGTAAGCAAGCTTCTGATAGTAGTTCTGCTTCCGTCTCAATAAAGTGTTTTAGTATATCGTTCCAGTACCTTCGATACCCCCGATAACAATAAACTGTGTGCGCAAAGGCGGCTGCGGAGTATTGAAAATCATAGTAAAATAGATAAATGGGCTAGTTGGTACATCACTGGATGGAAAGTGCCGAGTAAACAAGGACGAAGAAGGGGACAGAGACGAAGCGCACTCACAACTGAAGGTTTATTGAAAGAAACATTGACTATTAATACCGTCTATCTGGGTGTTGGTTCGAAAATAAAAACTCTATCTGTTAAGTGCAGTGACGGCGCACTAATACACCGACTCTCCCCTTGCTCTTTTATGCGGAATGCCTCATGTCAGTGAAACAGTCCCCATCGGGCAATCTTGCGGTGCACTGTGATAATTGCCCATGTGGCCCGGAATTGGAAAAAACAACTGTTCTGGGCAGACACGCAAACAAAACAGCACGAGAAATACATGAGGCATTCCTCATAAGAGAGCAAGGGGACAGTCGGTGTATTAGTGCGCTGTCACTGCACTTAACAGATAAAGGGTTTTTATTTTTGAGCCAACACCCAGATAGACGGTATTAATAGTCAATGTTTCTTTCAATAAACCTTCAGTTGTGACCGCGCTTCGTCTCTGTCCCCTTCTTCGTCCTTGTTTATTCGGCGCTTTCCATCCAGTATTGAAAATCGTTTTTCGGAGTCCTCGGAACAATCTACTAAAATCCCTCTAATCTCCAAAGTCCTTCGTGCTTTGATTTATGAATTTTGCTTGGCATGAAAATATTGTAATTTAATTTAATAATTTCCTTTTCGTTCCACAGGGAAGGATCCATTTTTTAAATGTGTCGAGAACAAGCTGTATCTAAGAGAGTTGGTTAATAAACTTCTGTGAGAGATTGAAAACAATTCCCTTGGTCCATGTATGCGTGCGAGGCGCGCCAGGTATCCGTGAGAACCCATTGGTGGCGATATTGCCGATACAAAGCTAGCGCATAGGCGACGCCCGGCCGATACATAGCAAGTGCATATGAGAAAAATCTGGCCAACACCTGGCCGGCAGTTCGACCTGGGCAGTGCTTGCACGATATCTCGTCGATACTATAGGCCAGTGGCGAAACGGCGGTACGCCAATACCTGCCGGAGGTCGGGACGTGGTGCAAAACGGTACATTCAGCCGATATTGGACCCGGTTTTCGGCCAACATTGCCATAACACTGGTCAAATATCGCCGTGCTGTTTCGGTTACTCGTTTGCGTAATTTGTTTTGTTCAGTCATTTCATTGCGTCTCCGGCCACAATGTACAACATAACAAAAAGTTTACTGTGATAGTTACACTTTTACGAGAAGGTGCACTGTGCTTTTACACCTTTATAAAAAGTCGTACGGCATATCACACCATTTAGTAAAGTGAGTTAGAAAAATCACACCTTTTTTAAGGGTGTGTGGTTTACACCTTCTTCTATAGGGTGTATCGCAGCAACTATTGAGGTGTTAGTTATTGAACACCCCATTTACACCTATAACTGGTTTGAGAAATGTTTAGTGTGCACTCCAGAACGTCTAAAAATCGCAGATTATTTCTTCATATGTGTCTTACTTTTCTACCATGAAATATGCGAGGGTTGGCCAAACTGCTGCTCTTTATGCGCACAGGTGCAGCTCACTGGCTCACTGCTAAGCGTACACACTAAACATTTTCACACACTTATTGGTGAAAATAGCATGGGTCAGCAACTCAACCCCTTATTGGTGTACAGAAACGCCATAGAAAAAAGGGTGTTATTTCTCACACCCTCAAAAACCGGTATAATTCCTTACACCCTTCATTTAAAAGGTGTGATTCTGTTGTACACCATTTTTTTAGGGTTTGATGGCGGAAGTACACCCTTCCAAAAGGGTGTACTGCAGCTAGAAGAGCATTTAGAAAAAACGCAAGACTAGTGACAACAATTGGGACAACACAACACTGCCCTCAAAAAGTTCTGAAAAAGTGTTTTGGGGACAAAATTGGTAGAACAGAACACTGTCTCAAAGGGTTTTGAGACGTGTTTTGTTGTGCCGACTTTTTGTCCGTAGTCTCGGGTTTTTTTAGGGTCCGAAATAGCGTTTCAGAAGCTTCTCGCCGAGACCGCGGCGCCGTATCGGTGTCCAAACCTATACCCGGTCTCCGGGTTGAAAGTGGACGTCCAGGGACGAAGGTTATACCGACGTGCGTCGACTCGCTGTTGGTCTTGAATCTTGATTTTGCCCGTTGACGAGCTTCCTCCGCGAGTTGAGATATCAGTTGAGCGTCGTCGTTGCCATCATCGGTTGGTACGTGAGGCAGCATGGCTTTGGAGCATCGTGGTAACCGCCCGGCCGTGTACCAGTTCAAACGGTGTCGCTCCCGTGGTTTCTTGAACCGCTGTGTTGTACAAACGTAAGGTACGGCAACACCTCGTCCCACGTCTTAGGCTTCGACGTACATGGAGATCATGTCCGCGATCGTCTTGTTGAGTTGCTTCGTTAGCCCGCTTGGTCTGCGGATCGATGAGCGGTTGTTCGTCGATGGCTGGTGTGACTGAGCCGAAGAACCTCTTGAGTCAGCTGTACCATGAAAGATGATCCTCCGTCTGTGATCAGCACTTCAGGTGCGACGTGTTGGAAGGAGGATGGACTTGACGAAAACTTGGCGACTTCCACCGCTGCTCTCGATGGCAGGGCTTTCGTCTCGGCGTATTGTGGAAGATAATCGGTCGGGACGATAATCCACCGATTTCGGTATCGATGTTGGGAACGGCCCAATTAAATCTATTCCGACCTGCTGGAAGGGCGTAGTCGGGGCAGATATCGGCTGCAGGAGTCCTGCTGGGTTCAGTCGAAGGCCTCGTACGTCGTTGGCACCAATGGCACGACCGTGTGTAGAGATGGACTGTTTTCGGGAGTCTCGGCCAGTGGTATTTGTCACGAATCCGGCCATGTCGCTCCGCAGTAGCCGCCAAGGTGTCCAGCCGTCGGGCCGTCGTGACATTCTCGAAAGATTTCTTCTCGCAGGCTGGCAGGAACAACCAGCAGCCAGGCAGCAGGTTGCTCGTTTTGAAGTTTTCCTTGAAGAGCACGCTTCTCCGCAGAACGAAGCTTGACACGTCTCGGGCCAAGACTCGCAGAACTGAACTTTCTTGACTTTCAAGGTGGTCGATTACGGCGCGAACTTCCGGTTCGTCTTGTTGAAGTGCTCCGCATGTCGGTAGTCTGTAACTGCGCCGAGAAAACGGGCGTCATCGTCATCGTCAGTACTTTTTGGAGGAGATTCGACTGGGGCCCTAGACAAACAGTCGGCGTCGTTATGCTTGCGGCCAGACGTCGAATTCTTGCAGTCAAAGACTCCAGCGTGCGAGGCGTCCTGACGGGCCATTGAGGTTGGCGAGCCAACAGAGAGCGTGGTGGTTCGAGATAACGCGGAACGAGATCCTGTACAGGTACGGGTGGAACTTGGTTTACGCCCAGATGACAGCGAGACATTCTTGTCGGTCGTTGATGATGTGTTTCTGGCTCTGGACAGTGCCCGGCTTCCGAAGTGATCACTCTCTCCGCTCCGTCATCTGTCTTTGCACGAGTACCGCGCCGAGTCCGGCGTTGCTGGCGTCAGTGTAAACTTCCGTTCCCGCTGATGGATCGAGTGCCCGAGGATAGGTGCGACTGGAGCCTTTCCTTCAGTTCGTTGAACACCTTGTTCTGGCTCCTCCACCACTAGAAGTTCACGTCGTCCTTCGTCAGATGCATGAGAGATGAAGAAATCATGGCCAAATTCGCGAACGAAACGCCAGTAGTAAGCGCACAGCCCAACGAATCTTCTTACAGCTTTCTTTTCTGATGGCTTCGAAAATTCGGCAGCAGCGGATGTCTTTGCAGGATCAGCGTTTACACCCTGAGCACTCACGACATGGCAAACAAATTTGAGCTTGCTGTGAAGCGAACCGACCTTTTGACGGCTTTAGTATCGGTCCAGCATTCTGTATAGCCCGTAGCACGGCCTCGCAAACGTCTCAGGTGCTCGTCGAAGTCGTCTTGCGAATAACAGGACGTTGTCGAGATAGACGAGACAGCTTTGACATTTCAAGGCGGAACTGAACGGTGTGCATTACGCTCTGAAACGTCGCCGGTGCTGTGCGGTCCGAACGGCATCACTTTAAATTTGTACAGTCGGTCCCGTGTGACGAAGGCAGTCTTCTCACGATCTCGTTTGTCGACCTCGATCTGCCAGTACCCACTCTTCAGGTCCATCGACGAAAAGTATCGGGCGTGGCGAAGCCGGTCCAGGGTGTCGTCGATGCGTGGCGGCGGGTAGACGTCCATTTTTGTGATGGCGTTTAGTCGACGATAGTCCACGCAGAACCGAAAAGTCCCGTCTTCATTTTTCACTAGGACTACCGGTGAAGCCCACGGACTGTTTGAGGGCTGGACGATGTCGTCGTCGAGCATTTCTTGGACCTGCTTCTGGATGACTTCTCTCTTTTACACGATATGGTGAGCGATGAGTAGGAAGCGCATCGTCATCAGTAATACTTCGTTGTTTCCGCAACCGTCTTTTGGCGCTCCTTTGACGACGTGGAGAAGCACTCACTGAACTCGGCGACAAAGTCACTGAGTTGTCGTAGTTGTGCGGTAGGCATGGTTGGATCGATGTCGAACTGCGAATTCGGCGTTGTCTTGTGTGGTTGCGAAGAGAGGTCTTCTGCTATTCCGGCGATTGCGGCTGAGTCCGGTAGTTCCTCGACGTGACCCAAGCGGTGTCTTTCGTAAAATGCTGAGCCGCCTGTTGGAAGTTTGCTACGAGTGCAACAGTGTGTCCGTCTTGAAGGTCTGCGATGCCTCTTGCGATGTCGATCCCTCTTCTTAGAAGCGACCGGAGGCTTCCCTCGAGCAGAACGTCGCCGCAGAAAACCTCATCGATCCCGACGGGTACGAAACACTCGACCGCGGCGGTAAGTTCACTTGGTTTGAGAGGACTCTGACCGCGGACGACGTCGCTTTGGTTTCCTCCGCTGGTGGAGCAGGTTTTCGTAGCGTCAGCCGGTTTGCTCCGAAATCGATGACGGCGCCATATTCGCAAAGAAAGTCCATTCCGAGGATAACGTCCCTCGAACAGTCTTGCAGAACGACGAACTTGACAGGGCAGGTCTCACCGTGGATCTCGACGCGAGCAGTGCAAATCCCGACTGGTGTGATGAGGGGGCCACCGGCGGTCCGTATCTGCGGGCCATCCCATGGTGTCGTCATTTTCCGAAGGCGTTGGGAAGGCCTCCCACTCAGGACGGAGTAGTCTGCTCCGGTGTCGATGAGAGCCGACGCGTCGTGGCCGTCGGTGACGACATTTAGGTTATTCTTTACCGTTGCAGGAGAGTCGTTTTGGTCTCTGTTAGCGTTCGACTGGGGGCCCTCCGACGTTCGTGGAGGATCTTGGCGTTGGTCGTCTTCGGCAACTCCACCTCCAGGGGTTGCTGCGCCTAGTTTTCCCGGCGAGGAGAGAGGAGCGACAGGCTTTCACGTCGGGGTTGGTGCATCGGTGAAGCTGGACGTCGCGGCGACGGCGACCGGAACTCTCAGCGGGACGCAGGCTTGGGGGACTGAGGTCGTCACAGGTACTCGTCGGTTTCCCGAGGGCGTTCACCATAACGGGGGTGCGGATCGTTCGCATGGAACCTGCGCAGCCCGAGTTGTCGGTATGGGCATCGGCGGTAGGTGTGGTCTGCTTCCCCGCAGTGGAAGCACAGTGGGCGTCGGTCGGGCGTTCGCCACATGTCGGTCTTCCGGGGTGCGCGGGGCTCCTGGCAGGCGTTCTGGACCTGGTCCTCGCGGCGTCGGTCGTGCTGCGACGCAGGAGACTGACGTCGGGGCGGTGCGAAATAGGTACTAGGAGGAGGCGGTGGCCGTCGGGCCAATGCGGCGTAAGTCAACGTGAGTTCCTCGGCGGCTGTCACGATGACGGGAGCCTCTGGTTGGATGGCTCTCTGGACTTCTTCCCACGGGGACGGTGGTACCAAGGTCGGATCCGGATGTCGCCAGAGTAGTGACGCCGTTGCTGGTAGCGTCTGGCGCGTGCTGCCCGTTCCATATTTGTCGCCTCCATGATGAACTCGTCGACAGTTGTCGGGGGATAGCACATGAGACGCCGAAGATCTCGCTTTTCACACCCCTCATCAGGGGGTGCGGCATCTTTTCCTCGGTAGCCTGAGGATCTGCGCGGGCGCTCAGGCGGAGAACATCCTCGACGATGCTGGTGATGCTCTCATTTAGGCCTTGGGTTCTTGTTCGCAGGAGATCTTCGGCTTTCTCACATCGGTGTTGGCAGGCAAACGTGTTTTTCAGTTCTTGCTTGCAGACTTCCCACGACATCGAAGAAGCCTCGTGGTTCTCCAGCCAGTGCCTCGCCGTTCCTTCTAGCGACAAGTAGATGTTCTGCAAGCAGTGCTCAGTTGAACACCCGTTATGGCGGGCCACACGTTCATAGTGTTGCAGCCGATGGTCGATGTCTTCTTGTACCTCCGCGTGGAAAGGCGTCGGTGTACTTGGTTCGACGGGCAGGTATACAACGGAGGCGGCGGTCGGGGTCTGCGAAGGCTGGTTGTTCATCGTCGGCCTCCTTGGCTGCTTGGTCCTAGGTGGCAAAGGTTCAAATTCCGGGCGTAGGCCTTGGGTGCGGCGTCTTAATCGTGTCTTGGTGGTGTCTTTGTCGGGTCGTCGTGGGCTTGCTGCCGGACTTGCACTGCGGGCCCTTTGAGGGGTACGCTGCAGGGACATGCGGTACCCCGTACCTCAACAAAAATGACACGAATGACAAGGTGACGAAACAAATAATAACCGAGGAAACTGAAACGTTTCATGGGTGAACTTGCGCCCAAAACAAAGAGTGAACAGAAGATAACAAGAGAGCGACGAGTGGCGTCGAGGGCGCCGAAGGCGGCGTAACGGCAGGGTCGAACACTGGGGCGAGACTGACTGCGGCTTGCCACGCGGAGCCCGTTTTGTACGCGCGTGGGCTTCTGGAACAATCGGCGTAGAAGGTTTGGCGCGTAGAACATTCTAACCTTGAATCATCAACACGGCTCTCGAATTTACCACAACATCACATTACAGTGTCAACAAAAATGTGTCCCCGCGGCCAGGCGTCGAATCCTGGCTTTTTGCGTGGAAGGCAAGCGCGATAGCCGCTAGGCCACGAGCGCTCTGCCTACTTGGCCAGCTGCGCACGCGGCAATATAAAAGCACAGTTAAATGCGCTTTTGACGCTTCTTGATCGATCCCATTAGCTCGTAGCGTCGGCTGTGTCTTGACTTAGGCTGAAACCAAGTACAGCTGCCAAGTCACTAATTTTTCTACTAATTCCACATGCTTTCAAATTTTGCCTGTCCTTCCCAGGCTAAGTGTTCCAATTTAGAAGAACCCCAACGAACGCGCCCTTTGTCCGAGTTTAGAAAAACGCTGTTACCAAAAAACGCTTTCAGCGTCAATTATAAATATTTTGTAACGCAAAAGTAACGCGCTTTACCTTTTATCGGTAACGGTAACGCGCTCCTTTTGGGGCAACCTTGGTCGGCAACGCGTTCCTTTATTTTGCAAGTAACGAGTACGTATTTCGCTACTTTGTTTTTCGGTACCACCCAACAGCACTGCAATAGAGAGAAGAGAAGCCTACATTCTTGTACTTATTCTTGCACCGGCAAACCGCTGCAAACTGTCTTCTGGCATGGCAATAATTGCACCGGGCTGTACTTGAAGATCACCAAGTCCTGAGATGGCTTGAACTGCTGCCGTTGCCGCTACTGCTGCAAAGGCCGCCCAAAGCTGGTGCTGTTGAGTGTCTCGCCAAATGGGGCTTTTGATTGGCGCGGAGAGCGTTGACCTCCCACGTCCACTTGTCCCGATCTCCAGGCATCGATGTCAGACCTTAACTCCTGCTGGTGACGACAAAAAGTCGTATTTGTCGCCCACAGTGTGTGAAGAAATGAAAGCGATAGCTCTAGCAAGGACGCGCATTGCGGGTGAAATGGTGCCGTCAGGTACCTGAGAACGGAGGTGCGACGTGGTTCATTCTCAGTGATGGTAGGAGTCTTGGATGACACGAACGACCGCCACGAGTGCTCGGTAATCCGTGAAGTAAGTGGGTAAGTGCGGTTAAAGCTTCTGAAACCATCCAACATTACGCGTAGCGACTGGATACTGCTGGAGTGGGATTTCGCATAACTCGAATAAGAATTTGCCGAGAGCCCATCTTTTGTATTGGAATGTGTTAAAATTAATAAAATTTTAACATGCAGGTTTTACAAGGTACAACAATGACCCGACTTGAGCCTCATTGGCATGTGCACATGAATCGGCAGGTGGCGAAACAGAACAGAGTGCAAAGGAGATATGTCTACTGAAATCATTTACATCCACAATTGTACCGCCAGAGCGTGAAACAGTAGTCGAATCACGGATAGAATAAACAGAAAGATTAATAACAACAGCAAATCATTAAAAGCACGGTCTTTGGAGAGGAAAAAGAACAAAACAAAACGAAGTACCTCAAAAGCACGTCTCACTATTCTAGGTTTCGAAGCGCACTTTTAAGGCATTATCCTGATGTAATAGAACACACATCAAAGTGCCTTATAGACTGTCGAATATCTGAGAAAATTTGGTTCTTGCAGTTGCTTTCATATTGTTTCGAGAACAAACCCAATTTTGGCGACTTTAGGTGTTCCCTTTCTTATCCGCGCATCTCGTTTCCAAAATGCTTTCCGGTTTAGTAATGAACGTACTATTGATTGGGATATTTCACTCAGCGCCTAATAGTTTTTGGTGTTGCTGCGCAAAGGTAAATTCCGCCGAAGCGCCGGATACTGTGCCTACTGATGCACTGCGCGACAGTGAGAAGTGGCGAACCAACTGTAATCTTGTTTTGTTTTCCGCGTGACATAATTGGCTGTCGTGAGCTTCGCACATGCATGGCGATGCGATCATGTCTTGCTGAAAAGAAGCAGCCGTGTCAGAGAAACGTCGCTGGAAACCATGTATGAAACGTGTGCCGATAAGCCTTTCGTCGACAAAATGAACCGCCGCGTCTACCAGTCCAGGAGGTTTTCATTAGCAAATTAAATTATAAAATTTAGATAAGGTTTGCAGCATAGAATAGCTATGTAGAGTCTTTACTTTTTAAATTGGTTCTATTAATGCGGGAATATGAGCGCTTTATAATGAGAGGCCATAAATAATGAGAAAAAACGAACTGTTCAAAAGTAACTTGCCCCATAACGTACGTAGTGGCCAGAAAGGAGAGGGCCGGACTGTTCCGCGCCAATTCATACATCGTACGTCTTGATATATTTTTGTCTGGAGTCTTCGGGAGCATCCGCAGGCTCGGCACGTTTCTCGGCTGGCGCAGAAAAATTCACGCACAGCGTTTGAAAACGCTTTATTGTCGACATACTACTGCGAGTTACCGCATCCGCGCCTTGTATGCCGCCTGTCAAGCTAATCTTGATTGCAGTGCGCCATAGCTCGTGCGAAGCGCGCATATATCATCCGACTATGTTGGGGAACTTCATTGGAGTTACGAAACCGTTCCTGGTCAGTAATAAAGCGTAGTAGACTTGCACGCGACATACGAACCCCGCATGTCCCACCAACTTGGGGTCGTAGGTCGTCGTGCCGTAGTCAAGCACAACTGCATAAATAGGTCTTTATTCGCGGTCGTACGTCGATCTAAAACGGTAAAACTATGAATGATGTAGTCGAACGCTACGCCGTCTCGGGCCAGATCACCCACGGTACCGACGCCGCTCCTTTTTAATATACTTGCATTTGTTGGGTTGACCGGGTCGATCAATGAGTTTAGGAAACCTCTTAGGGCCGGTTGCACCAACGTCGCTTACCTTAACCCAAAGCGGCTCTTTCCTAAGTCGGCTTAGCGCCCTAAGCCGAGCTCGGATAAGCACGGGTTTAAATTCCGGTTGCACCAACGTTAACCCGGCTTTACAGACGCGCCCCTAGCTAAACGCTGGATTTGCCTAGGGAATGTAGGGACAAACAGAGCGAACTAGGGAACGCTCAGAGGAATGGATACGATTGGCAAAAAGAAATCACATGGTGTAAAAAAAAAAAAAAAAAACTGCCGTAGTAGCCGTCGTTGGCGTCTGCTTTTCGCTGTATTTCTTCGGTGAGTAACAAATTAAAGGTCTCCAAATTCAATCGTTTTTTCGCTTAACTTTCAAAAACAGGAGTCAAAGCTTTAAATAAACACGAATGCTCTTTACATCTGTGATCGTGTGTTTAATATCGGTTAATAACAGAATATTTTGACAGTGACAGCAGTTTTCGTGCTCACACTTTGAGATTACGGAGCCATCGGGAGCCCCAAATCTCACCGAACGCGAGAAGGACTCTCTACTCGCTACATCGCTGAAGACAAAACATCATCGAGAATAAGTAAGCAGGTAAGATGACTACTGAAATCAAGTCATGCCTGAGACCGATGAAGTTCAAAACAGTGACGAACTCGCCACGGCAGCTGCGAAAATGCCCGGAAATCGTCGAATAGAAGTCGTCGAGACCTTGCATCGACCGTACTCGTTGCTATCAGCAAGGTGACAGAACTGCACTGTACCGTCGTTGAACTGATTGTGTCAAACCCTTTGGTAATGGAACTACGTATATTTTGCTTTAGTGACAAAGAAAGAAGGTATAACTATCAATACATCAAAGCGATACTACTGGTAGATCCCTTGATGATCATACAAACTGTCAATTATTGAACACGCAAAGGTCGCCCAGAACCATTTTTTTTATTCCTGCTGATAGAGAACCAGAAGCTTGTTCGCGAGTGATAATAGGCAGATCTTGAGTTCATACAAATAGACGGCGGCAGACTTCGAAGTACGAAAACTCCCACTAGTACATCACATCGTGCCGACGAGAACGGTCGTCTCTTCGAATCACCTGCCCCAGCCTGCCCCAATACAGCGCTGAACGAATCTCGCATTGTAGTCGTTACGATTTGTCGTCGCCACGAATGAAAGATATAAAGCAAAACATTTCTAAAAAGCACGATCACCAGAAAAGTTGCGGTTATAGAACGCAGTTTTCTGAAGTGAAGATTCTACCCGCGAGACAAGGAAAATTCACTGAAGGTTGTCTCAAAACTAAAAAAACTAAAGAAATTGAATTTTCGCTGTTTTATTATTCAAATGCACCGCAATCGGATGCAAACGGCAGAAGTGTCGACAATCAGCTGATGGCCGAGATCATGTACGGCCACTATTCAACGCACCGATCGGATTAAAGGATATGCTTTGCAAGCAGAAATTAACAAGGTGTTAAATAGCAATACGTTACAGTTATGCGAAAATCAGTAAGTACATACGAACAAGCTCGTTGACAGAAAAACCAACGGGAAGACAGACGTGAGCCCCACAGCTCCGTCCGTATCTCGGTTAGGGCTAACACGCACTGAGAGTGGAGAGCCAACTTGAAAACAGGGGTCGATAAACACTTCACGACACAATATTTTGCATCCTTGTCACAATCGAAGGCCATTCTGTCGAGACTCTCACGCTGTTGTGGCCTAAAACACTTTGTACAACCAATTTCGTCCACCGCGTCGACCGCCACAAACCAGCCGCCATGTTTATAATCCAGGATTAAGAAACAAGCAAAAGCAAAGCGCCCAATGTTGAGCGCTCAAGATAAGCGTAGTTTAGTGCTAGGTTTAGCGATAAGCGATTTTGGTGCAACCGAACGAAACCGAAACTTAGCTTAGGTTCCCGGCTAAGCTCCGCTTTTCGCTAAGCGGCGTTGGTGCAACCGGCCCTTAGACACGTTCGTTTCTGTCTCTCCCAAGCTCAATCATTGAGGGACAAACTCCGATAATACCCTCTCGTAATAACGCAAGCCCCTTAGGAAATACATGGGTGTAGGAAAACAATTGTCCCGAAGATAAAGGTCCTGAAAACAATGGTCCCCGACGGCACCGGACAAAGTGGTTCAGGATAGAATGGTCCGATATGTAAACACGAACGAAATTGTCCCAAGTGAATATTTGTCACTTTGGGCACTCTTTGATAGTTTTAGTTAACTCCTACAGTGAAGCTTCATTTGAACACACTTGTAATATATATGTATATATGTACGGGGTATAGCACGTATATTCAGCCAAGGTTTAAGAATATTTGTTTGTGAATTTTAAGAAGACGAAACCAAATGAATAAGGTTGTTTATTGTTTAGAGCAGGTCAGGTTATTATTTCTATCTTGCCTAAATAACTAAATATTTATTATTAATTAACTAACTTTTTAAAAATTCAATTTAGAGCAAAAGTTACAATGACAAAGTTGTATAGCGACCTCAGAGATCATCTAATTCAATGTTTTTTTTAAGAGACACCTCTAACACGGTTATGTTTTTCCGGGCTCAAAATAAAGTGCCCAAATTATGAAAAAGGGAAAAAAATCGCGAATTCGTCAACAGCGCTTAGTTAACAGTGCTCTATTCAGCGTGCAGGCCTACTTTAATCAAGCCACGACTGAGAGCGCTGCAATACAAGCTGCACGTGCGCAAACACGTTTTTTCTTAATTAATACACTTTTTTCAAACTCATAAAAAAAGGTTTTAAGGTTTCTTGGTAAATATTACTGAATTGGATGTTTCTAAGGACGCTCTACAACTTTTTCATTGTAACTTTTCCTCTAAACTGAATATTTCAAAAGTTAATTAATTAATCCTAATTAATTAGTTAATAGAGCAAAATACAAAAAAAATAACCTGACTTGCTCCAAACCATAAACAACTTTATTCCTTTGGTTTCGTCTTCCTAAACGGCGGCCAAATTGTTTTAAACCTTGGCTCAAGTTACGTGGTATACACCGTACATATATGTATATGATGTATTCAAGGTTCTCGTCACATATTTTAGAAAACAACTCAAGGACCCCTAACAATTTATTAAATATTTATTATCGCTTACTCGGGCTTATGGTTTCTATTTGAAAAAATCAGCAGAACCCATCCTTTGGGAATGATTATCTACGTTAATGCGAATAGCATCAAACGGTGCGGAGTTATGCGCGTTCGTCAGGTGGCCGGCACACTCTAGATACGCCAGCCCACTCTTGAGGCGATTCTAAATTTGTTGACACTTTCACAGCCCTGCGCACGATCTCCGCAGCCCAGCACGTGCGTTTGTGTCACTTAGGAAGGCGAGCAAAGCACGCGCCATACGCACAAACGCTCAAAATGGTACCGACCAGACTTTCTGGCGTCTCAGCTAGTCTCAACCAACGGTACTCTAAACGGTTGTTTATATCTTTACCATAGGACGCGCTTTACAGCGCTGTCACAGCTACCGAGTGCGCGCGTTCCATGCACGAGGGCTCATTCCGCTGTCGTGAGGCTGAGCACGGCCGCTACATCACCCTCTCCCCGAGCGCGGGATAGGGTGAGGTAGCGGCCGTGCTCAGCCTCACGAGAGCGGAATGAGCCCTCGCGCATGGAACGCGCGCGACTGGTAAGAGATATAAACAAGTGTTTAGAGTGCGTTGAATGACTGCCTTCATAGCTCTGTGGTTAGCGCGTCTGCCTGCTGATCAAAGGGTCAACGGTTCGAATCCCAGCCGGCGCCGGTCTTTTTTATTTATTTATCGACCCGCGGCGTAAGAGGTTAAATAGCCAGATAGATACATAGACGAAAAGTGCGTGAAGTATCCAAAGAATGCTATTCGCAATAAAACTCAGAGTTATGTACAAAGCTGGAAATTAGAAGTCGCTACACAAACACATACGCATTAACTAAAGCTAAAGGTCGCGAGGCGCACTCTGCGCTTGATTGGACTTACCGCTGAGAGCATAGAGCTCGACGAACATTAGTACATTTTGATTTCAACCTTGTTCTACCAGTTCGTAGCGTCAACTGCACTCTTACTTCATTCAAGCGTAGAGTATAGGTGTGGCATGAAAATAGCCGCATCTTGCCATATATGCTTTGTTAAGTTGTCAATTCGAGCAACAGAACTGCAATAACTGCATATACATGAGGAATCAAAGGAGTTGTCATGCATATGCCACATATTAGCGATGGCGAGTTATGAACCTTTTTTTTTTTTCGTGCAAAATTACATATATTAAAGATGCATTATTTTATATGTGTACTTGAATATTATTGCTATATTATACTTTTCTCCTTGGTTTGAGCTACTGTAGCGTGCAGTGTGTCTTAAATTGAATATGTGAAGTTTAAAATAGCTAACGTTTTATAACTTAGGTATTCCTAAAAATATTCTTTTTTATATTCAATTTTTATCAAGTGCAAACAATCGACGAACCTACGAGGAGCAAGCAAACTGTACTGAAAAATTTACCTGGGACCATTTCGTCCGGGTCTTTGTTTGGGACCACTTTGTCCGTGTTTATTTAGACCGAAACGAATTTGTCCGAAACCATTCTGCCCGGGGCCATGTTGTCCGGGACCATTTTGTCCGTATCCCCGGAAAACACACACGACACCGATCAGCCGGAAATGAGTATAGCAACTGGAAGCCGCCATCATGTCTGTCACTGTTTACTTTGAAACTGGGTCTATTACTTTTACATGCCTCTGCATTAACGCAATTGTAACTGCGTTTGGCATCTTTTTATTTTGGTAGCTGCATCTGATTTCTATGGCCACCCTGGAGTTTGGTGCCTCGCGTGTGTTCTTGACACCAGCGCAGGCTTTGCGTAGCTAATAGATTGCCGGCGTGAGTGGTGGATATAATTCAGAGCTGGCAGTAATGTAATTACTGTAATGAAATTACAGTAATTTAATTACTTTTTCCAGTAATTAGTAATGTAATTCATTACTTTTTGTAGCAGGTAATTTAGTAATGTAATGAATTACTCCAGCGACGGTAATTGTAATTAAATTACCTAATTACTTTTTCGCACCAGGCATATTTTTCGTGTCCACAATACCCAAGAGTGCTTTTCTTTTTATTTTTATTTTTCCTCTACACCTTTCCAAAAACGCTCTTTGGCCGCCGCTATGTTGCTGATGCTAATGCGGCTGGTGCGACTCTCGCGCCCGCTATCAGCTAGACATTTTCTGCCACTCTCTTGAACTGGTAAAACCCGCTCAGCGCGATTCTCTACCTATGTTTTGCGGTTTTGCCTCCGACGTATTCTGGCCCCTCTTGAAAGTTTCCGCTTACTTTTTCTGATGCATGCTGCGTACCCTCTCTGTGTTATCTTCCACTGTGAGAAATAGGGCTTGTAAGACAAGAGCCGGCAACGGGAAAAAAAGACCAGAGCCATCAACGGCAACGGAACACGTGAGACCAGAGCCGGCAACGGAAATTTCTGATCCAGACGATGATTTCTTCAGCATCAGGCGGACAGAAGCGCATCGTCCAGACGCTGACAAATTCCACCGTTGGAAGCACAGCGATACCACAGAACTTTCAGTTTTGGAGAGCTTTCCGAAGACGAAAGAGCTCTTCGTGCGGTTCAACACCGGGCTACCTTCGTCTGCTCCGGCCGAAAGGTTGTTCTGCATGGCAAGGGACACGTTGTCCTGCAAGAGGGGATCTCTCTCCGACGAAAATTTTGAAGCGCAGCTGCTCCTGAGATGCAACAGAGAGTTCTAGCTGTGTGCCATGAACTGTGTAAATAATGTAAATAAAGTTATCTGTAAAAGGAAGTTATCAATAGCTCCTTTATATTTAAAAGTATACAAAAGTAATGCGAAAGTAATGTCATTACTTTTAAAAGTAATTTGTAATGGTAATTAATTACTTTCTGGCTGTGGTAATTTGTAATGTAATTTAATTACATTTCAGCAATTTTCAGCGAAGTAATTAGTAATGTAATTTAATTGCAAAATATGAGTAATTTGGCCAGCTCTGATATAATTAGAAGCGCGTTGACAATTGTGGATTAAAAAAAAAAACGTATAGCCCTGGCCTGTTCTCTTACAGAGCGCTCATAGGACAAATCATTGCCTTTCACAAAGGAAGCCTGGCGAATGATGTCTTAAAAAATAGGTTTAAATTACAAAAAAAAAATATTTCCACCCCGTTGATTTGAGATAAAATCGAAAATACGCAGTCGAGCTGGTGAATAAGCTCCAGAATGAATACACGAGACTGCGAAAATATAATATAACTGAACGATTATGAAAATAATGAAAATAATAATCTTTGGAGAAGGCGAGCAGGGGATAAAGGACAAACACAAATCTCCAAACACAGCTAGGTGACAGGTTTGCGACCAAAAAATCACACCATCTTCCCGAGGGGAACTATGGGGTGATGCGGAGCATCGCGGATCGTAATTAATTTATTCCTTCTAGACTGATTTCTTTTGGCCGGCCGGATTTGGGCTGCGGCGGACGCGAGCGGCCGAGAAACACTAGCAGACGACAGCCGCAGAGTTGCGGGGAAAGCCCACCCCACTGGAAAGCCCTGGCGTGGCGCTGCGACCCGCGCGCCCAAAACTATCCTCCTTTCACTCCTCCGGGGGAACGCGCGCAGCACGCTACCGCTGCTTATATTCACACTTGAAGGAGAGGAGACTAGAGGAGGAGAGCTGCGCGTGCGCGCGCGGTGTGAGTAGGAGCGAACGCACGCGAAGTACACGCAGCTGGTAGAGAGAGAGAGCGGAGAGCAACGCGCAGCTGTTGGAGAGAGGGAAGGAGGAGAGTTGCGCATGCTTAGTGTGAGTGCGGACTACGACGCCGCGGGACATAGACTCCGAGCAAGAGATGCTCCACATCCAAAAAAGAAAATTCTCCTTGTCCTGGTATTGCACCAGAGACCTCTCATTTCCTGTGGAGCGCTCGACCAACTGAGCTAACCAGGAGTTAGACGTCAGTAGAGCGAACGGGTTTTATCAGCTGCCACTGGTCTCAACACCAACAAGGATGAACAACCTGCATTTTAAGCTTATGAATATAATGCAATTTATGCAAAGATTCAAGTGAGCTGGACAAGAATGAAAGTAATAAACCCTGGAGAAGGGCAACAAAGTTGTAACAAAGAACAAACACAAATCTCTCGAAACAGAGCTCGGTAATTCGTGCGCGACCGAAAAATCCGCCTGGTCCTGATACCGAACAAGAGACCTCTCCATTCCCAGTGGAGCGCTCTACCAACCGAGCTAGCCTAAATTTAGACGTCAGTAGAGCAACCGGGTTTTTATAAGCGGCGACCAGTCCTAACGCTAACATGGGTGAACGGCCTGCATTTAAATATAATGACGATAACGCAATTAATGCAATGGTGCAAGCGAGCCGGACAAGAATAACGACAATAATCCCTGGAGAGGGGAGGAACAAGGGGGACAAGAGACAAACACAAAATCTCCAAACACAGCTCGGTGACTGGTGCAAGCGTCCGCGTAAAAATCCGCTCTGGTTCTTAATATCAAACCAGATACCTCTCCATTTCCAGTGGGAGCGCCTCTACCAACTGAGCGAACCATGAGTTAGACATCAGTGGAGCAAACGGGTTTCATCAGCTGAAACCAAGCCCAAGACCAACAAGGATGAACGGCCTGCATTTTAAGCTTATGATGATAATGCAATTAATGCAAAGGTGCAAGCGAGCTAGGCAAGGAATGAAAACGAAATTCAGAGGACACCGAAGCACTTCGTATGAGTTTTGAATGCGAAAGCATGAATGTCTTTCTTCCGCTACTTTAGTTCGTTTGCAGCGTACACTCTAAGAAAAAAGGGAGCGTGAATTAGCCCTCAAGGGAGCAATTCACGCTCCCTTTAGAGCGCAGCTCTTAGGCGGCCGGCTTCGGGCTTGAGCGGCGCGTCGGCGTCGCCGTCGCCGTCGGCGTAACCGCGCGGTGCATGATGTGGTATCCCCCGCAAAATTTAGCGGAAAACTTTCTGCGCTAAATTTAGCGGAAATATTTCCCTGCTAAATCTAGCGGAAAGTTTTTCTCGCTATATCTAGCGGAAAATTTTTCCCGCTATATCTAGCGGAAAATTTTCCCCGCTAAATCTAGCGGAAAATTTTCCCCGCTAAATCTTGCGGAAAATCTTTCCCGCTAAATCTAGCGGAAAATTTTCTCCGCCCATACCCCTCGAGGTCACTTGACCCCCAAGCCACGTGACCCCCTGTGCATTCCCCTCCTCCTCAAGAGCTGCGCTCTAATTCGGCGTTACAGGGAGTTGTAAACGGCTTTCATTTTTCTTAGAGTGTTGTGGCAGCGTATTTGCTCCCTCAAGGGAGCAAATACGCTGCCACAACCATTAGTCCCCAAGGGGAGCAACTGTAACGGGAGCAACGTTTGCTCCCCTACCATTAGTCCCTCAAAGTTGAACCCACAGGACTAACCTCTGCACAATTGCATTATGGCCACTGGGACTAAATGTTGGGCCCTTACCTTATTTATTGCTAAATATCGCCCTTAAACACCCAGGTGGCTCTAGTCAACGCAAAATTCAAAATTGGTAAAAAATATGTTATCGCTGGGGTAGATCTTTTCCACGCTCATTGCATTCCCATTTGAACAGCGCTTATTTCGCATTCGCACATGTATTACACATTGTAACATAGAGAAGGAGTTAGAACATGGATGACTCGCGCACAACACACGCGACGACGCACTAATTTAATCGCCATCCCCAAAGGGCTACCCATGCGCCTTTTATACTGATCATATGAAAGGAGTCTTTTCGTCAGTGACCATCTTAACCGTGAACGATGTTACAAATATGGTGCTGCTTTCGCACCAACATTGTTCTCCAATATTGTTGCTAAACTTTCCAAGGACTGTATCGCTTACTAAGAAGTAACGGTACATACAGTAATTATTTGTAACAGTTGTTGGTACCTAGCGGTTGTCCGGCACTTGGTGTGCGGCAGGAAGCCGAACCAGGTCATGAGGACGCAGGAATCGGGAAGGACCAGGGAGCAGGAGTGGTGTCTCTTATAAGTCTTTTTATATACACATGGACAAGTTCAACATCAACTGGAGAACACTCTTCAGAACACGCACTAGCAGCCGCCTGCTGTTGCTTTTATAACGTAACATTTCCCCATATTCCTAGCAGGGAATCCCTATCGTCCATCCTTGACCAAAACGGTCGGGTCATTGTTCGTAACATCCAGGCACGCCATTTCCTCTCCCCCACACTCTGCCACACGCGTTGCGCACACCGAAGGGCAGACGACCTTGGTCACGGTATCGCCTGTCCATCTCGTCGGTCACCGGCACCATCGAAGTCCGGATGGGGCAAATATATAATCAGGGTGTCGAACCGGAACCGAACCGAACCGAAAACCGGAACCGAACCGGTATTTTTTCCCGGAACTGAACCCGAACCCGAACCGTTATATCGTTATCGCGATGAACCCGAACCGGAACTGAACCGGAAAAAAATAACGGTTACCGGCTCATGTCAAAACGGTTCGGCCACGCGCTGTTGACAATGAATGTGTTATCAATGCCATTTGTTTTTTAAGTGCCGTCAACTGACACACACCTCGCTTACATATTTTTCTTCTCCACTCAGTCTTAGGAATATAAACGCTGCATCCATGAATCTTGACAAACGCTGCATCCATGAATCTTGACATAGGAACCAGTATTGCGCTGGTCGCGGCTTGCACGGAAAAAAGAAAATTAAAAGGCTGTGCAAAAAAAAAAAAAAATCGCGTCACGGGATTTTGTTTTTTTACAATCTCGTAAATCCTAAATGCTGCTGTGTGCTCATTTCATAACACGTTTCTAGAACGCGCGAGTTCTTGAAGCTTGCTTCCATCGGAATGAGAAAAGAAAAGGCTGTGGAGTTTGATTATGTTTGAGGGAGAGAAAGAAATTTTATTTACAGTTGAAATGAGCATTCATGAATTATATCTGCTCTTCGCTGCCTCAACCACCGGTCAGAGTATATCGAGCTATGAAGTGTCAAGATTTACATGCCGTATTTTTTCGTACCGGAAACTCGATAAATGCGGGGGAAAAAAACAGGGATACAAACCCTAGTCGCTCGCGGAGAAGCGAAGCTGCGCGCACTTTCGAATTTGACAAAGGATCTGCCGAGCTTCTGTTGCTTCCGTCGCCTGCCCAGCGTAGTCATGGGACTCAAGCGGGCGCGTGCGCTCAAACCAACGCTCAGCAGACGCTGGAGTTAGCGCCCGTGACAGACAGCCCTGTCATCAGACAGTCGTTGTTTGCCGCTTGCATTGGCTACAGGCATTTATAAACGTTATGCACTTCTAGTTTCGACGATGTATCCCGTTTCGTATGTGCTGATTTCAGATGTTTTATTTGTAATTTATTTTGATGTTGCAATTTGTCATTTATAATTTTCCGAACCGGTTCGCGGATCGAATTAATCGAACCGGAACTGAACCGGAACAAAATAAATTTACCTGAACCTGAACCGTAACCGAACCCGTATTTTTTTCGGTTCGACACACTGATATAATTGTCTCCAACCGCAGGCGTCTTGGTTTCCGTGCGCTGAGGGGATAGTCCCATCGGCGCTCGAAGCTGGGGAGAGGACGAAAAGTTCCCTCCTTTGTCGAGGGCGGCCCACGGCTGTCGGGGCGCCGTGCGTCGAGGCCAGACAGAAGCAGGAAGGAGAGGGGCCGGAAGGTAGAGACGTCTCGATGACACTGACGTCCGTCAACTTGATGATCCCTCGTTGGAGGCCACGTCATCCCTCCGTAAGAGGCGTGTTGGCGACCACAAGGCGCCTCTTGCCTTGCTTCCGGGCACAGCTGACCGTCACCACCTGGCAACGACGCTCCAGGGCGTTCACTTGTGGCGGTTGGACTCGACAGCGAAAGATCATCTCAATTGTGCCTTTCACAACACAGTCTATAAAACAGCTTCCCCATAGGCTCACAGCAGCCATGTTCTCTCTTCCCCGCGTAGACTACCCCACCTTGCGCCTACGCGTCTCCGTGGCAACCGCATCGTTTCTTGCGAAAAAATCACAGATTTTAATAAATACAAAAAATAAAATAAAACATAATTATCCTGGTTTGCCTTTGGAAACGTTTCTACCATGTGCTGTGTGGCTATTTTCATTACAGTTAAACCAAAAAGAAAATATGAACGTTTCAAAGCACGTTCCTAATAATGCAAAGGTGGAGGACGCCAGGACAACGGTCAAAAGCCGCATGGCCATTGCATCAAAAATGGCGGCGCTCGAGTCAGCGCTGGCTTCCACGACGTGCTGGAACAGAGGCTGCGATCGTTACAAAGTCAGCTCCAACCCCCAAACACGCCCCTACTGCAATTTTTGAAGCTACACTCTAAGAAAAAAGATAGTCTCAAAGGACTAACGGCAGCATTTGGTCCTCTGAACTCCCATTTGCTCCCCAAAGAGACCATCTGGTTCGAGCTACGAACCGTGCGCAAATGCTGAGGACTAAATGCACTCGACTGAGGCTAACAGAGGGGCACGGGGATCAAAAGCAACCGCATGAGCTAAAGCTTGGGAGCGAAAGCAGCGGAGGCGCGCGGGAGCAACAGTGCGGGAGCAAAAGACGCGCGGACAAGATGGCGGCGTCTGCTGCATCGCCGATGGCCATGGGCGTACCAACCGGGGGGGGGGGGGCAAGGGGGCGCATGCTCCCCCCTTTCCCCCCAGTTCTCAGATCGGGGGGGGGGGGGGGGGCAAGGCATGTGTTTTGACACCCCTGAAACAGCCGCTACTGGGCAAGGCATACAACTGGCAGGCGGCGCCCAAGGGAATTGGCCGGGAAGTATTTGGAATTTGCTCTGTCAGCTCGTGCCTCCTAATCAAATGATCCGGAAGGAGGCCGCTTGAGTTTCCATCGGAGGGGAAAATTCCCAAGAAGTTATGGATTATCCTAGCGGCTCCGCATCGTGTCGACAGTCTGTGCAAAGGACCGTTGAAGAAACCAACTCTTCTCGACTTGCTGGCGGACCCGATGAATGCGTTTATCGTTGCGACAAGGTAAACGCAGCACTTCTCCCGATTCTTGACGGCATCGGGGAATCACGCTTCCTTGACGCATGTACCTGTCTGCAACTGCGGAAAGCTAAAAATCCGGCGATTTTGAGACTGTCTGGCGGCTCCACATGGTGAGCAGAATGGGAATTATGCTCGTAAGCGTTTGCACTGCGAAATTGTATCTCAACAAAAGGCGAAGCTGTTTTTTGTTGTTTTTTTTTCGTTGAAAGGAACCCTTTTTTGAAATCGGAGGAAGATTACAGTACAAAGGCCCAACAATGGCAGCACCCCAAGGCCATCTGGATTCTCAAAAAGTTCATATT
>JAZHYW010009536.1:0-22500 GCA_037355805.1 Ixodes ricinus
TTGTGTTTTCTGAAAAAGGAGATCAGGCCAACTAAAGGGCCAACTGTTCTACCTCATCGGTGCCAAGAACCAAGGACAAGGACATATATGCCGGTTAAAAACAATACAAATAAACAAAAAGATTAAAAAAAAATAAACATAATAATCATAAGAGGAATATTTACAATACTGTTAGTTTCTTTCCTTCAAAAAACAAAACAAAAACAATTGAGAAGTAGTATAATTTTAAAACTAAAGAATAACTTCCTCTTCGAATCCCTCTGTCCTTGCATCTAGGCTAAGTGAGAGATTTAAAGCAAGATTCTCAAATTAACCGAATACTGACTAGAAAGGCTGGAAAGGGTAACAAGATATAATGATATTTCTTAATAACAATCTCTGTTAAAACAATAAACTCAAACTGAATATATTGCATAATACTTCAAAATTGGAACACCTCGCAGCCGGTATTAATTTATTATATTTTCCAAAAAAAAAAAAATCAGCAATGTACATATGTAACAAAGATGTTCTTGTACAAAGCCTATGTATATATGTACATAAAAATACATCCTAATCTTAATTTTCTTAAAACGCTAACTTAAAACCTGCGTTTTAACAACATAACCTTCTTCTTTCTCCAAAATCCTTATGTTGTAACATACAAATCGACCTTAAAATAAGAACATGGAAGAAAACAAAGAAGAAAACAATTTAAAGATCTTCCAAGTACTTTTAAATAGTTCCTGACAAAGAAGAAGAAAAAGAAATCCGTCCTATATATTCACCTAAATAGCGCACCATCTCACCTTCCGTTCTTAAAACAGATTTGCTCCCCACACCATCACAACTGTAGTTCTTAAGCTCAAAACACATTTGCCTATAGACACACCCATAAAACTGTTTCTCTTGACTTTGCCATAGCCCGATTTAATTTCTATTTAATTTCAATCAAAAATCAGATCATAAAACACTACATAAACAAACACAATAGCTTAACTGGAAAATAATAGATAGTTACAGACAAACACTTACTGGACCCCTCTGAGGTCTAATTCCCCTCACCCTCGAAGGGCAGTGCGCTTGCGCATAGCCCGGCGAGGGTCTGAAGAACATAAGAAAACAAAAATACACACATTTACTAGATCCCTCTGAGGATTAAACTTCCATCACCCTCGCAGGGCGGTGTGCTTGCGCATGGCCCGACGAGGGTCTCAAGAACATAAGAAGGCAAAAAATGGTTGAGTAAATAAATAAATAGCTATGTTACAAAGACGATAGACAAAGAAATATAGTTAGTGAAAACTTTATGTACATATTAAATTTACACTTCTTGTATTATAATCTCTTCTTCCTAGGACAAATATAAGAAGTCGGAACCTCTTCTTCTTCCCAGGTCAGACTCAAGACAGGAGACAGGACACCTGGGGAACACAAAAAATAGAAATATTACCAAGAAGAGACTTACAAAAACAGTACAAATAACAAATAAATGCCCGTTGCTTTTTCTAAGTTAGTTCCCTAACCGGGGTTTCGCTGTCTCCCCTGTTATTTTTAAGATTGGCTTTTTCTTCAAATTCACGATAATTTGGTCAGACTTTGACCCTTTTCATTTAATTTTATTGGCTTAAACCTGTTATACCGTTTGGTGGTGCAGGTAGAGAGACACATTATTTTTATTCGTTTATAACTCTCACTTACAAATTGTAAATTGTAAATTGTCGAGACGCCTCCTTCCAAGAGAGCAAATGAACAGCCCCGGCCTGTTGAAGATGTCCGCCGTGACATGATTGGTCACTGGCCAGTTCACTCTGAGAAGAAACAGAGGAGCAAGCTCTGCATAGTCTCATACTCCCGAATTTTCTGCGAGAAATGCAACATGCACCTGTGTCTCAACAAAGACAAAAATTGTTTCCGAGCTTTCCACGTCAAGTAGATGGCAACTACACAGCTTTCGTATAAAGGGTACTCAATGCAACAAAGTGCCAATGATGCCAATTGGAACAATCCAATAAAACAACCATGTTAACACCAAATCACGATTTAGCTTCGTTTTTTATCCACAAGTTTAATAAAGGTTCCTATTTAGGAGCTTAAATGTTTTACCGCGAATTGTCATAATTTGGTTCTGAAAGGGGCAATAAAGCTCGGGGTCCAGCGCGAGTTTGAAGACCTTTCTGTCGTTCTTTGGCTCAGCGCGTGTTCTCGAGGTGCACTATACGTTGAAGCGTTGTTGAAGGTAGGAAGTTCGGCTTGAAGGGGAGGCAACTGAACTTTCCCACCTCGCCGTTCTCACCCTGTCAGTGACTACGCGGGTGCCTTCTCTACTCAATGGTCGAACGCGTTCAATCGCGAACGCCAAACGCCGGACGCAGGCATTGTCCCTTCGAGCGCGCTCGAAGAGCGAGCAGAGACAATGGCAGCTAGCTTTGCGTCTACCCATTAAGCATCCCTGTCAGAGTCTGATGTTCTGACGTCACGCACGCTCTCTCTCTCCTCCATCCCTCAGTTTTTGCCCATGTAGGAAAATCGAAAAAGCTGACAGGTTTTTTCTTGACCGGAATAAAAACTTGAAAACTCCGACACCACTTCACCCATCTTTAAAATAAATCATGTTAAATATAAATCGTATGAGCGTTCTTTTTTTTGCGTAGGTAATTATTTTTCTAACTTTGACACTACTTGGCATGTCTATCTTTTTAATTAACCGAAAACATTATTCTTAGAAGCAAAAATAAAAACAGCTTGTAAATATAAACAAATCAAGTATTTGCTTAACACCTATGTTGGGTGTTGTTTGTAGTGTGGTTATACGTATGTTAATTAAGAAAAAAACATTGTTTATGTTAAAAAAGCCTAAAGTAGGTGAACAATCCATCACAAGGTGAGACAGTATTTATCCAGCAAGTTATACGCATTCATTTAATTTCGTGCAACATTTAACTCAGAAGCTTTACTGGATACGAATCACCACTCATGAAGTCACGTTGGTTTTATTTCTCGCAGCAAAGAGCTGGATGCCTACAACGACCTGAACACGGCCGTCGGCGAAGCGGCGGTTAGGGACCTTTGGAGTGTCAAACTCCGTCACTACGGGCTCCTCCATTTTCCAGTGCACAATGCCTTGATGCCCGACAAAGCAACGGCCACCAACTACGAGCAGCTGCTGAAGGTATTTTAAAACCTGCCGCCCCATACCCTTAGAAAAAATAGTCTTTATGGTCCTTCCTAACGGGAGGAGCGCTCTTGTAACCTAACTTCCTTCAGAAAGGGAGAAACTTTCATCCTGAAAGCGTGGGAGCAAAGTTCCTCCATAGACTGCATCTCGTAATCTCTGCCCCGAATCAAGCGAATCAAAATCAATAGGTCTTAACGAGGACGATACGTCTATTGTACGAGGATAGAGGAGCAGTAAATAAAAGCGTAACACGAGATTTCCGCGAACTGTATTGATTTCCGAAGCCAGCTTTCCCCCTCGCGTAAACAAACTTGCGTTTATAAAGCAGTCATTCAGTCATCTCTCGTTTTCCGCACTGCGATGGTAAAAGCATTCAACCGATACCCAGTTGCTTCGCGCACTTTACGTCCTACATGTGCTATCCCTCGAGCCACAATTTCTTTGTCAACCCCACATCACAGAATAGTACTAAACCATTCCCGAAACCAAAAGCCGCTCTCAAAAGGGCAAATTCAAAGCAGCCTATTGTGTACATTGATGCGCTGTAACCAGAAATTATAGCGAAGGTGAGGGGAAGGTTAAATCGCGTGCTACCAGATGCCAGGCTAAAGGAGAGAAGATGCAAGTAGCTAGACTAGGGGGCGCTAAATACCACCAAACTCGTGTTGACCAAAAAAAAAATTATTTGCTCACGCCACCATTGCGCTTCGGGCTTTTGGGCACCTTCCCTATACACACATGTAGATACATTACGCATACTGCGAGCATCAGCTAAACATACATGGAGTGCATACACATACACTGCTCATACCAACATCAATAGAGCAACACACTAACCCGATTACTACTTCCGAGCTCTGCGTTTCCGGCTTTTGTACTCGTCGTCTTGAAGGCAAGGACTTTTTCGGTGACCACCTAAACAAAAAATAAAATTACCAACATTTTTTTTTGTAATTTTATACCTTTAAGAGTTGTTTGAACCACTCAGGGAATCAGTCTTAAAAAAAGTAAACGATCATGCCGTAATTATTTGAAAGCCAATAAAACAAACCGCGCCACTGAGGTTCAAAGCCATGTGTTTGCTACCCGCACAGCGGGTCGTAGCCAGTTTCTCTATTCTAGTTTTTTTTTTTTTTGCTCTTTTTGCGTACGGCTGCAGTTGTCGTTGTGAATTTATCTTTGTAGAGAAGTCAGAGAAGTCACCTTTCGATCAACTTGAAAGCAGTCAAAGCCGCGACTTGCGGCAGGTGTTAAGTGTACGGAGCTACGCCTTGGCGAGCTCGAAAACCTCTGGCGCTCATCACAGAGCGCGCACTTGGGAGGCAGTTCCTCCACGAACCGTAGTATATTTAAACACCAAAATAAAGAATAGATTGTTTGTTTGTGTTTTGTCGAGTTTACTGACCATGCTTAATTAATGCTAAAATTTCAAACTGCAAATATACCTACTTTCCGTCACGTTTACGTACTCTTTAGTCCTTTTCCCAGAGCGCAATCGCTCTCGGGGTGGATACAACAGGACATCGCAGACAGAAAGTGACATTGTCCACTTTATGACACGAGCTAGGGTTCTGAAAAGCGTTTCAACACGACTGTCCGCTGGTCAAACGACTGCACCGTAATCCCTCAAGCTGCCCTAAACTCGTTAATGTAAAGCGGAATGTAAACCTGTGACACCCCACCCTCTCTGGCCACAGCCCGACCAGCGACATCAATGCCCGACAGTTTCGTCGTCTCACCTTGTTTTTACACCACTGATAAGCGAACACGCGGTCACATCTGCGATAATTGCGGTCTTCTGTTCACAATGCACAACACTGCCAGTGCGATGCCGCTGCTAAGTTGCTGACACGCTGAAATGCAGAACCAAGTTGATTGCCGGTTAGCACTCGGCATCGAAAAACAGAACCGAACTACGCACAGAAGGCACCCAGGCTCCTGGCAGCAAAATCTGCCTCTCTTGAACGCAGTTTCTGCTGTTTTCATAACGTCATCAACGTCGACATGTTCCCCAATCCGGAGGCGGCCATATCAGCCCAGTGTAGGTAGCGCTGCCGTCAGAGCTCCGGAACTTCCCTGCTTCTAAATGCTTCGTTTGAACGTTTGATAAAATTAGTATTAAAAACGTCAATGACACCGAAATGTTCCGCACGTTTGGACTCGGCGACGGAATTACAGGCTGCCTTCAGCGCTGCTGAAGCTCAATCAACTCTACGCCTTCATTAAACAACGCGCGCGACGTTTTCGAAAAACGGAACCGAAAGATGATGAGACGGGAGGGCAGTACATTTCTCCCGTCTACCTGGAGAAGGAGAAAAGCGTCTCGTCACTCCGTTTTTGTGAACGCTTGGGGGCGCGCCCATAGAAGGAGGAAACCGCGCTGTTGATCCTTTTTTAGAAGGTGCAGCTCTTAGGCGGCCGTTTCTGGCACAAGCGGCATCGCCGTCGCCAATCAGGAGTAGCCGCGCGTTGTATCATGGGATGTTTCCCATAATGACGTACCAAGTGACGCCACGTGTGACGTCACGAGAATACAGGTGACGTCACCATTGTACCTAGGGTCACGAGCGACGTCACGAAGGGTACCCGTGAAGGTCACAACGAAGGTCCCGACCTTCCAGTGAAGGTCATGTGAAGGTCAGGACCTTCAAAGTGAAGGTCACGAGTGATGTCACGAGGGTCACTAGGGTCACAAGACGTCACGAAGGTCACGAGTGACGTCACGAGGGAGTAGGGAGGAAGGGGGATGAAGGAAGGGGAGGAGAGAAGGAGGGGAGGAGGAGACCGGGTGGAAGGAGGAGGAGAATGCGAGGAGGAGGAGGGAGGAGAAGGATGAAGGAGGAGAAGAGAGACCAGGAGGGAGAGGAGGAGAGGAGGAGAGGGTACGGAGGAGGAGGGGCATACCCTCCCCTCCGTTTCTCCCTCCTCCTCCTCAAGAGCTGCGCTCTAATTCGGCATTACAGGGAGTGGCAAATGTCTTTCATTTTCTTTATTGCTTTTATTTTCTTGGAATTTTTCTACGGTTAGAGGATTGCTCGTTTCAAGGTTATGAACTCGGTAAATATTCCTGCGTTTACGGTCTGAGCCGATACGAGAACGGAAGAATGAGCTACAGTTGTACCACATCTAGCGCGAGCTTCCTTCCCTCGACAACGCTTCGACGTCTCGTTCACATCGAGCGCTCCTGCAACGCGGAAGTAGGGTGGAAAACATTGAGCGCGTGATGGAGACCACGCGGTCGAAAGACATGCTCTGGTGTTCTCATTCTCTCGAAGACCGCAGATCAAGGTCAAAGATATTGACCATTCAAAAACAAAGTGGAGGAGGCGGTTTTTTGGCCGATTTTATTTTGTGTTAATGAGTATGGCGAGTAATTTGCTCGCTTTCCGAAGCAACGAACATGCGCGTGCGAGTCAGAAGATCGCACACTGGGCTAAGGACATGTAAATATTGGAACGACGTATATGCGCCGAGAAACTGAGGAGAGGAGGAGACAAGAGCGCTCGGGGACGACACAAGGCCGTGCTCGTGTTGGAATGATTAGTGGGTTGACCTAAAGCTATATGTCTTTGTCTCCACTGTACTCGTCCAACGTAAAGCACCTCGATATGTTTGGGTTTGTCTTGCAAGTAGCGTCAAATGCGCCAATGTACTAGGCCCGTGTTCAGAACGGCCCTTGGAAGCAGATGGCGCCGCAGCACTGAACTGCGAGGCCCTTAGACAGCGAATGGCACCGAAGCACCCGCTCCTGTCACGTGTCTTGAGCGTTTCCTCAACAATAATGGGCGGCACTTGTAAGCGTGATCTTTGTCCAGGGACATTAGCCGAACACGTTCATATATGAGAGCCAAAGGCCAAACGCTGGCGTTCCGCGTTCTAACGCTTTTGAAAAGTGCAGTGGAGACAAAGGCAACTGCGTTTAGGTCCGCACTAATCAGTTCTGCCAGAGCTCGGCGTTCTGATGTCCACGCATGCTTTTCTCTATTCTTCTCTTTGAGTTTTTCGGTGCATAGGTGAGAACACACAGCATGGTAAACTCTGCCAGTGTACGACCAGGGGGCTAAGCTCGCCTTCGGCGGGAATCTCTCCGATGCGGCGTCACGGGGGAGGGAGGAGCTTCTTTTAACTCCGCCCCGGCGAGTTTCCCACTCCTCCTCTTACATTTCCGACCCCCCGGCGGCGGCGAGTTCCGCAGCGTAGCTCCGCAGATAAAGTCATATTTGCACGCGCCTGAGTAGCCTCAGTCGACCCTATCTCCGCCGTCCGTACAAAAAACAAAAACAAAAAAAGTGTTCCGTGTTTGGGGCAGCTGGGCGCGCGCTCTCTCCGTTGAAATCGTCTGCTCGGTGTCTTGACATACTCTGGCTCGAACATCGCGCCAAAGATCTCTCCACGTCAACGCGTTCATAAAACCGTTAGGGCCGCCATTGAGGTACAAAACACGCGTCAGTGACGAAGCAGTTTCTAGGCAACACGGGTAGCGAAAGTTCCTGGCTACACATGACGTAGGGTACACAAAAAACGACTTTAAAGGCGAGCATGTCTCCAATAAAAAGGCAGGAAAACCGTGCCCACGACAGGCTGTTACTAGCCACCTCCAAAAAGTATATGGTGGCGCGGCTTGCAACCTATACGAGGAGACTTTGGCAGCTGCGAAGCGCGCGCGCTGTCCACACCTATATGCGTATCTTGCACGGTGCTGCAGATGTAGTTTAAAAAGGTGTTTTAGCTCACAATTTTTCGACTTTTCGTTTTAGTGAGCCCTATTGTGATGTATCGCGAGTGAGAACCCAGTTGCAGCCGTTAGTCGCTCGACGCGTTTGTTTTAATCATGGCTCCCGACTGACCAAGACCCGTGCTCTTTCAAACCGCGCGCTCCCCAACATCTCCCGCCATCTGCTAGCATAAGCAGACACATCACATTTTCCCCTCACTTGGCTGTGATCCCGTATCTTCTGGGCGGTGTTCGTTCTCGGGTAAATGAACGAGTGGACATAGCCACAGGTTTGGACACTTCGTGACCTTCTGTTCTGATCACTTCCACTGGTACCTCTTCGTCCTGAACGACCACGCCCCAGGCTGCTGGGGGTGTATCACTCGACCGACGTGCCGCCAATAACCTTCGCCGCATCGGGTCCATGTTCTGTTGAACTTGTCCGTTTTCTGTCTGGATGATCCATGATCGCAAGCCCAGGCGCTCTGTGATGAGAACCGACATTTAAGTTCGTCCGTTTAGGAACTTCAAAACCTATATGGATTGTCCCATCATAAACTGACGTGAATGTTTGGTTGCCGCTGGTACATCGTCCTTCGGTAAGCGTATAAGTCTCTCTTGCGGAGATGGCAATTCTTGTCCAAACATCATCCGCGCTGATGTCTTTCCTGTCGCCGTGTGCACTGTGATATGTTTGCTTGTAGAGGAATCATGGAAGAAACCACTTCAATTTCTCCCTTTCTCTTTTAGCCAGCGACGGCTTCAACTGCTTCACCATTCGTTCCGCTTGGCCGTTCGTTGCGGTGTGGTACGGCGCGCTTGTGTCTGCCAACACTCATTTTAGGTGGTAAAATGTCTCTATCTCTTTGGAAACAAAAGCCTAGCCATTATTCGATACCACTTTAGTGGTGCACCAAACGTCGCAAAAACGTTACGTAATTCGCAGATTACGGATTCTCAGCTTTTACTTGAAATAGCGAAGTACTTCAAGCCATTTAGTGAACGAATCCGCAATGACCAGAAACACTTTTCCGCCCACCGGTCCCGCAACATCTACATGAAGGGTGTCTCACGGAGTTGAATGTTGGGCTGCTCCCTTTGAATATTGCTTTCTGGTGTCGCTGACACGTGTCGCACAGGGCCACACAGGGCTCAATCTCCTTGTTGATCCCCTGCCATCAGAGGTAACTTCAGGCGCAAGCTTTCATGGCGACAACTCCACAGTGTCCTGCATGTAGCAAGGCTAACGTCTCTGGTTTCATGGAAGTGGTAATTACGATGCGCGATCCTCTGATCAGGCAACCTCGGTGTATCGATATTTCCGTGGACTTCATATCGTAGGCTGTCAAACGCTTGCTAGATAGCTTCTTGACCTCTCCATTTATGATTGCTTGTAGAACTTCAGAAAGCGTGGGGTCCACAGCAGTCTCGTCTGCAATGTCTTTAGCTGTCATGGGAGGCTTAGTGAATGCTTTCAGCATAGGAACGTCCCCTGGTGGTCACGATTCGTCTTCACTTTGTTTTAATGGTAGTCAGCTAAACGTGTCTGCGTTTTGGTTGTGTTCCCCTGCTCTATAGACAAGTTGGTAGTGGTATGCATCTAATTTCACACACCATCGTGTCATGCGCGTTGACAGAACCACTGGCACTGGAGCTTTCGGACCCATAATCCCCAGAAAAGGCTGATGGTCGGTGGTTACTGTCACGTGACGTCCGGCAAGATATCGGTGGAAACGTTGCATGGCAAATAAAATCTCCTGTCCTTCTGGATTCAATCGCGAGTAGTTCTTTTCCGTGTCTCCCAAGGTTCCCAAGGTAAACACAATGGGTGCTTCGTTTCCGTCTTTATCTAGCTGCACTGAAAGCGCTCTAACGCCATACGGTAACGCGCCGTATGATACCAGCAAGTCTTTCTTCTCGTCATAATGTGCAAATACCTTTTCCTGGGTAATGGCTTGTACCAATTGTTGGAAAGCTTCCCGGTGCCTTTTGTCTGAATTCCAGGGAGCGTCTTTTTCGAGGAGAGCGTAGAGCTCCTTGGCAATTGTTTGTTTGATTTGCTTTAAACCGCTCGTAGAATGCCAACACCCCGAGAAACGACTGCAACGTTGTGCAGTCCGTTGGCACAGGCACCTCCTTGAAGGCTCTGGGCTCATCGTTGGTAGCATGATTGCCTCCGCATCTATGAGATGTCCTAGGTACCGCGCTCGATCAACTGCGAAATGACTCTCTTCCCTTTCGATACGAAGGCCTGCTTGGGAAAGTCGCGATAGTAGTGCATTTAGCCTTTCCAGATGCTGCGATGATGTTGCCTCGCTGATAATTAAATCGTCTAAGTATATTCAGATTCCAGGAATTCTTCCTAGCACTGTCTCTATCAATCATTAAAACATTTCTGGAGCTGCTGAAATGTCAAAAGGCATCCTCTTGACCCTAAAAAGTTCCCTTGTGGAGTTGATATTCAACACTTTTGCAGACTCAGCAATCAGGTTCAGTTGTTGATAGGCCTGAGTGAGATCTAGAGTTAAAAACACTGATCCGCTGTGGAGATTCCCTAGTATCTCGGAAATCGTCGGCATCGGGTACAACGCTGTTCTTGCTTCTTTATTGACAGGGATACAATAATCTCCACACAATCTGATAGCGCCATCTTTCTTCCGTACGACTACGACCGGCGTCGCCCACTCCGAGTGTTGAGTTGGCTTGAGGATGCCTTGATTTTCGAGCATCTGAATTTCGGCCTCCACTGCCGTCCGCATCGCAAATGGCACCGGTCGTGCCTTGAGAAAATGTGGCTTGGCCTCTTCTTTCAACTGCAGGTGCACAAATGGGCAATTCTGTCCGACCTTACGCTGTATAAATCACTAAAACGTTCAGTTTGACTTTGGACTTTTTGTGTCCGGTGATTTTGCCGTCCAAGACTCAGTCGTGCATGTTTAGAACCCTCGCAACATTGTCGTGGCGTCCACGTGATGTATTGCGCTCACTCGGATTCTTAATGCGTTGAACCATTTCCTTCCTTGTAGCTTGCAGCCCCTTCATCGGGTCACTAGCAGAGATAGAACGTAGTGTTTGGACTTGTGTCGTACCTGGACATTGGCTGTGCCCAACACTTCCACTCCTTCGCTTTACCAGGTGTGTAGGGTCACATTTTTTGTGTATCATCCTTGGAGGGTGTTTTGGCCACATCTGACGATATGCTTTCTCGCTGATGATAGTGACGGCCGCTCCAGGGTCCACCTAAAAATGCATTACTAGATTTTCATTCTTGGGCTTGATTATGAACTTGTGTGATGTGCTTGATGCTCGCACAGCATTAAGCTCGTATACATGAGCCGAAGTTCCAGGGGAATCATCCTTGTTTTAAGATGCATGATCTTCTTTTTCGATGATATGAGTGCAGTGCGGGTATTTCTTGAGACCTTTCATCGCGAAGCAAGCCCTTTCAATGTGTCCCGTTTTGTGACAGAAGTTACACCGAGCGTTGCGAAAACTGCAGGAAACAGCTGAGTGCTGTTCCTAGCATCTGTAAGATCCGGTCGATTCGTATGTTCTTCTTTCCTTAATGTCTTTTTTTAAGTGCTGTCTTGTCTTTCCGGACTTCGTAAAGTTCAAACACCTATAATTTCAAAACATTTTGATGTTGTGCGGCGCTTCCTGTCCGAAGCGCCTTGACATGCGTCTTCTGAAAAGTCAGGTCGACTTTTATGAGCAGTCACTGTTTTAAATGTTCGTCACCCAGGCCGCACACAAAACGATCTCTCAACATTACCTCGAGAGGCAGCAACGTCGGGTTAAGCCTTGGCTGTCGTGCAGGAGATCGTGCTTCTCCATCAGAACCTGCGGTGCTGATGCTAGCTGTGACCGCCGCTGTGGGTGCCGTCCGAACTCCGAAATTGCTTTCGGCAGCAAGCTTTTTTAAAGCTGCGACATAGCTCTATATCGATTCCGCCGCCTGCTGTTGCTTTCGATTAAATCTCGTTCTGCTGAAAACTTCGAAAGGCCGCGAGTCGTGGTGTTTCGTCAATGTCGCCATGAGCTCGTAAAACTGACCTCACCGGTAGTCTTTGGTGCAACAAGCGTATGTACAACTTTATGGATGTTTGCTCCGCAAAGGGTCAGCAGTAAAGCCCTCTTCTTTGTAGGCTACAGCGCTCTGTTCGTTCGCAGTAGAATCCAAGTCGCTCTACCAAGACGGCCACGCTGTTCCATTAAATTCTTCAAGCATGCCCTAGGTAGCCATCGTTCAGTCGCCCTTGTGGTATCCGTTCACCGACCTCGTCACCAAAAGTGTGATGTATCGCAAGTATAAACACAGTTGCAGCCGTTAGTCGCTCGACTCGTTCGTTTTAGTCATGGCTCCCGACTGACCAAGACCCGTGCTGTTTCAAGCCTCGCCCTCTCACCACGCGGTGACCACGCACTCCCCAACATGTCCCGCCATCTGCTAGCATAAGCACACATATCACACCTATGTATAGACCCTTTTTCCAAGCGCCACCAGGTAGTGCTCCTGTCTTTGACAACCCAGCAAGCATCCGGTTCAGGTGTAGAAAAACAAATTTTCAATTTATATATCGATATACATGCATAGGTCAGTGGTACTTTCCATGTTAAGAAATAAGAACTGGCACCTGAAAGGATGTGACAGGATAGGCAGCGTTTACAAAGGCGCAATAACACTACAAAAGAAAATATCTTGCCCAGAGGAGAGGGCCTGCATATGTGCGCACGTTGCTTACACTTAAGTGAGGGACCCGAAAGGCAAGAAAATGATTCCTGTTCACAAGTGTCACGTAGCGAGAAGACCAACTCCGTAGGAATTCCCGTTCCACCAAGCAGAAAAATTTCGCGTCAAGATAGTGCAGCGAAGCTCCGCGGAGAAGGGACAAGAGGGGCCACATGTCTCTTGGGCAACGTTGTTCGCCAACCACAGGCACCGATTCCGCCAGAGGGCGAATTGGCCAACAGCGGAAAGAAGAAGCACAAATCCTCCTTGACAATGCTGAATCCTCAGTGTTCGGAAGCCATGGTGAATTTGCCTGAATAATGTCTGTTATTATTATAATGAGGTGCCAGAAAGCCTACGCTACTGTGCTGCAGTCCACAAAAAAATAAAATGTAGTCTCGACCCACCCACAGTTGGGGCAACTAGGTTGAGGATCAATGGCGTATCGGTGGAGATGTTGTCTGGTGGGCCGTATCCTCCAATACCGGCGCCATTCAAAATCTTCTAAGGGCCCAGGCAGACGGCAAGACACCAGTGACATTCGCAGAAGGGCGGTTGCCCGGATTTGCTACTCGGCGGCTACCCGCTGCACAGACTTTTTCAACAATGCGAACAGGGGGTAAATCACGACGTACGGGGTCTGGGAACCTGCGCTTCAGCTCAACATGGAGGCCCACCACCGCCTGGTAAAGTGGGGGTGTAGACTCCGCACTTGGATTGACGTTGCCCAAGACGTATGGGACATGCGTACGACGTGAAGGATCGAAACAATAAAGAACCAGAGAACACGCAGGCTGCTCTATGTTTTGTAGCACTCCAAGATGGTGCGAAGAGCCAACAGACGGGACATGGCGTCAATACACGGCATACCTCTGCAACCAAGCGACGTAGGTAACCGAAGCACTGACATTGGGGGGTAGAATGGCGACGTGAGCAGCGTAAAAAACTAAGGCTGCAGAAAAATGCTTTAACCAAGTATGTTTGTTGTCAAAATGACAATGTAAATGCTTTTTCAACTGAGATCTCTCGCTCGAGATGAGAGATCGCAATCTCCGACTAACGGGGCGCCACATCCCCTCAGTCATAGACAGCGCCGGGGAGGCGGAGATCGGTGACGACTGGAACGTCTGTTGGCAGAGTATAAAGAAACATACCGCAGAATAAGAGCATGGCTTTTTGAGCGGTAGAAGCGCGCACCAGAAGAGGCAGCATACACCGAAAAGAGCGCAAAGCTCCCAGAATCTCGGACAAACAAGAAAACGTCGTCGGCGTAGGCGATGACCACCTCAGGGACTTGACCAGGTAAAAAAAGCAAAAAACAAAACAAAAAAAACCTTGTACAATCGAATTGGGTGTCAAAGGTCGAAAAAGGGGGGGGGGGCTGTCGAGGCTCATACCATATAGCAGAGGGGACAAAGGGCAGCCCAGCTGTACTTTTCGAGTGACGGGAAATCATGCAAAGAAGCCGCTGATTTATCATGAGGTGGCTGGTCAAGTGGCTGTACAAAGAAGAAGCAGGGCAATGAATGCCTAAGGAATAACAAAAGGCACGCAAGATTTTAAACGAGAAGCAATGCTCGACGCGGTCAAAGGCTTCCATGAGGTCAAGCAAGATGAAGGCTCATGACAAGTTGGTGAAATGTGCCTAGGCAAAAAGATCCCGAGTGAGAGACAAAGAGGAAATTATGTTTCTTTCAAGTTGAGAGGATATTTGTACTGGGCTCACCACGTAGGACAGGGCTGGTCGGAGACGCGAGGCGAACAAAGGTTCCACGAGCAAGTAGTCCACGTCAAGGAGCGTGACGAGACGCCATGCCACAGGGTCGGACTGGCAGCCATCTTTATACGGAAGAACCACCCGACCGCACCAAGAAGAAGAGAGGGACTCCGCAGTCTTCAGGAAGTGTTTGATTAGCTTGACAAGAGAGTCTGCTAGGATGCCCCAAAATAAAATATAAAATTTAGCAGGCAAGCTGTCAGGCCCTGGAGCAGACCCGACCTTTATTGCACGAATGAAGGAGGTTGAACAGCTCGTCGACGGTGGTGGGGCGAACCGGAGAGCAGCTAAATAATTCCGGGCATGACGGAAGGTAACAACAAAATAGCGAACCTGCTTGGCGAAATTCGGAGTAGACACAGCAAGGTACGGGCGACAAAGGGACAAAGTGATATCACCGAAGACTGTGCCGATGTCACGGTGATTGTCCGAAGATCTGCAGTTTTACGAGGCGCACATTTGGAACGTACCACTGCCCTAATCTGCCGGCGCGTGTAGCACGAGGGCAACGAATCGCCTCCTGGTCGTCGAGGTGATGGCCATGCAGTTGCTGCGCAACGGCACTACTGCGGGACGAGTAAGAAAGACGCTGGTGGCGATCACGGAAAAACGCCAAGTGCTCCATCTTCAGGCTCGTGCGCGTTCCGTCACGCTGCACGATACGTAGGTGGCCGTACGCCTCGTTGAGAGCCTCCGTCATTCGACGCCGAAGCATCTTCCCAGCGATGGTGACATAAAACCGGCGGTCTGACTTGACGATGTCCTAACGAGCGGGAGACATCGGGGTCACCGAGAGCAACGTGCGAATAGACTGGTGTATGCTGGACTGGGTCATCTCGTCTCGCCCCAGCGCGGTATCCAGGCGCCACGTGTAGCCGCGGGAATGTAAGGAACTCGTGACGTAAAAAACAACGGACACCAGGTGGTGATCCGAAAGAGCCGACGGCGCCGGGAAAAGAAAAGACGACGGAATGTAGAAGACGCGCCACGTTGCCGGGTGGAACGCAGACACGGTTGAGTATAGCTTCGACGAGAAGCCACGCGGCCACAAGAGAGCATGCCATGAAACTCGACCCGGCCAGGCGTCACGTAAGCGATAGATCACGATCAACCGATCTACTTCTCGGGCGTCCCAGACAGCACGCCCACGGCCATGGCCGAAACACATGGCAGGCAGAGTCTAAAACACAATTAAAATCCAAATAGAGTAGAAAAGAAACATAATCAGCCACATTCTGCATAAGGATACTGAAAAAGTTGCAAGAGGCTGTTTGGTGTGCCGGCGCGTAAACACTTATCGCCTGGAATTTGTCGTTGCCGACGAAAACGTTGTAAACGAGTAATCGACCATCTGGGTCCTAAAACAAGAAAGCCCCCTTCAAAAAAGCCGAGCCAAATATCAAACCGCCGACACTGCAAGAGCGTGACGAGGAAAAACTAAATAACCGGGGATGCAAAAGCGGCCTTTAAACGTATTCACACCCTGTGAAGAAAAAAAAATATTTTTTTTACGAAAAAGCACTTCAGAATCCTGTGACTGTAAAATTAATTATTTCACGCTGCTTGTCTGGACAGCAAAAACCTTGCACATTTAAAGGTAAAACCTGCAGGTAGATAATATAAGAAAGAAATAAAAACGCATTATGGCCAATAGGTATTAAAATTCCAGCGGATCATAATCGTCGAAGTCTACTGCACAGTCTGCACCGAGTCCACGGCGTTTCTTCTGGGCAGTCCGAGTCGCTGCTGGTGGGCGGGAGGCTGCGTTTGACATCGGGGCGGTCACACAGCATGTCTTCGGCACCGTCGTCGGCAGACTTCAGGATTCAGGATAACGATCACGTGGGCAAGGGCTCAGATGGTGCACAAAGCGGTTGTTCCTGAACTAGAGTGACATCTCCCTCATCCACAATGACGAGGCATCTTATTTCGAGTTCAGGTTACCGGAGTCGGCGGTGGGGGAGCCAAAGGTAGCGGCGGCGTCCGAGGAAACGTTGGAGACGGTGGTATCTTGGGGAACCGCCTCTTTCGACGATCCACGGGATGAGTCAATCGCAGTCGGAGGTAAGATTAGTAAGAGGACAGAGGGGTCGGGGTCTCCCTCGGGACAGTCGTCCGGGAGGGGATCTCCGTAAATTCCGGAGGAAAGGGAGAGGGGTCTCAGGGCCGCTGTGCCGCGGCAGCGTATGTCTTCTGTTGCGTGCAGTCGGTTGTCGCGTGTCCGAGACCACACCGCAACCAAGGTGCGGTGCAACCAGCGGTGGGCTGGCCGAAGACTCCACACCGGGCACAACGTGGAGTTTAATAGGTCGGACCGACGTGACCCCACTGCCCGCAGCTGCTGCACACGCATCGGAGGGGCACGGCCATGTAAGGAAGCGCAAGGGAGCCTCGTGTTACCAGGCGGTTGGCCACAGCCATGCTGCTGACAGCCGCTAGAAGCCTCACACAACCGTGATGCTCGAGATACTAAAGGTCACTGGAACCAGCGGCCACTAGGAAAGACTTCATATTTCATACACTGCCGTGTCGGGAAGGACACTAAACATAAAACACTGCGCCTTCGACGGCGTGGTCGAGGCCGCTATGGTGCTAATAAAAGCCCCGAGGACTGTGAAAACGCGTGGCCTTAGAGGCGCAAAGAATAATTAACAAAGTCCACCTTAGCAGCGCTGCTTCAAACGCTGATGAAACGTTTAACCACCAAAGCTCCAGGTGAACGCAAAATGACAAAGAAGCGCTGGTTCCGTTAAATGTTTTTCTGATATGCTTGTGAACAAACTTGTCTCCTCCAAGACGTTAAATCGCAGAGCCTAATTCCTTCATCTCCAACACTGTTGTCCGTGTTGCAATTATGTTTTCTAGAGCTTGGTAACACAAGCAAGTGCTCGAGAGGCTTGCATACACAGAGGGACCGGAAGTCACTCTGGGCGCAAGCAGTAGTTCATGTTTTATAAACAGTAAAAGGGTCTATTTGTATGCAATTACGGGCCGTACGTCGGGTACACAAGCCATTCCGGTATGAGCAGCAGTGCCGTTCGTGATCCAGTCCGCCTGTCTAATCTATGCTGAGTGTAAACAAAGTATCGGTTTTTGGTATTTCGTTGGGTTGGGCACTGAGGCGATTAACCTACCGATTAATCGATTAATGGCTTAATTGCAATTATTATTCTAACCGGATAATCGGTTAAAGTAATTAAGCAAAAAAGTTGAAATTCAGCGCGTTCACAACACAGACGTGGACGAGAACACCTAAGAAGGTAATCTTTACGTGAGATGTTTATGTGAACCAAACTGAGAAGCGAAATTTGTAGCTCCAAAGAAGTGGGTAATAACATACGTGTCCTAGCCAATTAAACACCGCAAGAGTGTCTGTTTAGGGCAACAGCTACTATTATGAACAATCAAAGAAGTTCGCTATTGCCGGGAAATAACAACGGACTTGTTTACTTCTGCGTCTGAAGAAATATGATTTTTGAGTGTGGGCGTCTCTTGACTGTTCTCAACTGACCAAGGAAGCTTGAAAATTTAAAATTGTTTATTTGGCAGTTTATCACAGATTCATCAAAGGTAAAAAATGAAATTTTGGCTTTTTAAAATGTATTTTTACTGGAATTTGTGAAACCGATTAATCGAATAAACGGCGTCAATTAATCGGGATAAATGTTTTAATCGGCGCTCAGCCCAAGTATTTCATTCACGGAAATCAGAGCAATGTCATAGTGTCAACTGTGTCAATGTCGGTTTAAGAATGCATTGACTCCACCCTTTCATCTTTATTTATAAACGCACCATCGAACTTGTAGTTCGGCAACTGATAATAAAGTAGTCGAGATTACAACTCATCACGTCACACCGTGGCAAATCCTGGTCATGACGTCACAAACAGAAACCATAAGAAAGGGCCAACGAAACATATCGGCCATATTACACCGTTTCATACATAGCGTGCAACGAAGTCAAAGCTAGCGCACCGATTTGCTATGCGTTCGTTAGCCCCATAAGAAAGTGCCTCCCCGGGCAAAACAAAAATTAAAGAAAGGCGCGTCTTTGTGAGTTAGCAACTCATAAGTGGGTTGAGATCTTGGCGAAACAAAGTTTCTTTTTCAATAAAACGTAAAAATAAAATATATTCCTATTTTTTCGTTTTAGTCCGTGTCGTATTTTCAACATCCGTGCTACAGTCGCTATGCCTTCGGGTTTTGCGGCTTCATCGCCTGTTTTGAGAAAATGGCGTCTTTCGCAGCGATCTCAAGCAACTCTCAATCTCCAATATTTTTGAAGATTCGTTTTTCAAATATTTCGAAGGATTGGAAGCAGGTGATCGCTAACGTGTACGCGAGTACGAGATCGCGCTTTCCCTGAGAAGTCGGTCCGTCAAGTCCTGCAGATGGTCCGTAAAGACATCGAGTGTCCGTCCGTAGTGTCGCGAAATACAAAGCAGAGTGCCGCTCTTTCCAGCCGGTGTCCCCAAAGCAAAGACCTTGAAACGTGAAAGTGTCGAACACGCGGACACTCAAGCATGACGACTTCACACTCAACGCCATTTGTCTGAAGGTGCATCGCAAGTACTCCGAGAAGGAGACTCCTACCCACAGTGGCATACTGGAGGCCATCAATGAAGACGACAAGCTACCGAACGTGTGCTAACCAGCGTGTGGAGATTTCTGAAACACATCTGTTTCCCACTTTTGAGAAGCGGAAACGAATACTGGCACTCATCGAATGCAGTGACATTATTGCCTGGCGTTGGAGATACCTAAGAGCAATCAAGGAATTCCGAAAACAGGGCAGGCACGGATCGTCTTTATGAATTTTCTAATACTAAACATGTAGAACTTCCTGATTTTTGTAACAAAATCGCACGACTCCCGGCCAATCGGTAAATCAGCGCCTTATCGCGGCTTGAAAAAAAAAAGCCGTTTACAACTCCCTGTAACGCCGAATTAGAGCGCAGCTCTTGAGGAGGAGGAGGGAAGGGTAGTGAGGGGGGTCATCTGACCTCGGGAAGGGGAGGGTCACGTGACCTCGGGAGGGGGGTCACTGATTTCGGAAGGGGGTCACGTGACCTAGGGGGGTCACGTGACCTCGGGGGGCGTTGCCGGGTTGCATGCAACTTGGTGACTCCGACAGGTTGCATGCAACGCGGGTTCCATGCAACTTGAGTTGCATGGAACGCGCAATTACGCCGACGGCGACGGCGACGCCGACACCGCTCAAGCCGGAAACGGGCGCCTAAGAGCTGTGCTGTAAAACAGATCAGCAAGGATGCGCGCGTGTTACAGAAGGCACACGCTATAGCTTCGCTTACTTGCTGTTTCACGCCTTGGTAAGGTGCTGATTTACCGACCGGCCGATGTTCGCGCAATATTGTTGAAAAAAAAAACTGGAGGCTGTGCGCAGTTTATCGCGTTGCGCAGTTTTACAGTTTTAATCATAATTTCACAATCGTCAAAAAAGTCCCCGTCATTGAGCTATGGGAAAGAGCTCGCTCACCTTGCCGATTGTCTTAATTGAGATCCGTTGTTATGACAAAACGTCTAGCAAAGTACTTTATTTTACTTCCCCACGGTGATGTAACTGTGCGCTGGTGTAAGCCTGACAGAGTGAATGATCTATGACGGGTGACGTTATTATGACATTGGAATTAGCATACGGTTTGAAATAACAAGTATTGGGACTAATGTTTACCTACCCCAATCCATGCAGGTCTGTCTTCTACCTAGATGAAGCCTGGGTGAAGGCTAGACACACAAAGTAATTCGTCTGGCAGGACAAGACGGTGAAGTTCTCGCAGGTTGTGTTCATGAAGGGCTTGACGATAGGTGCGGAAGCGCCATCTGTCAGCCACAAATACGGGATTACAAGATTGGCAGTAGAGATCGAGGGAAGTGTGAAATTGCGCACGAAATAATAGGTTTTACCGGTTATACAGTTTTACGGGATACAAACGTTCGACGCGGACTTTGAAAGGTGGAGATGTATTTCTAGGCTAGGTGGCGCAAGCTACCGCTCAATATAAGGGGTCACAGCCGCCAGCATTCATCTATTCCTATAGCCACCGCCGGTAGCTCCGTCGCCGCTGGTTCGGACACTCCTCCGTCCCCGCACCGTCCCGTTTTCGGTACGGCGCCCATGGCGCTTTCGCCGGGACGGGGCGAGGCGCCGGCTGTGTGAATGAGTCCTCAGAGCTGCGCTCTAAAATATAACTTGGTGCTGGAGGGAAATGACACTCACAAAGCAGAAGAGGAAATTAATTATGCATTTTCGGAAAATGCACAAACTTGAAAGTACATCTAAAAGAAGAAAAAGAAGGAAACTTGTCTTGAAAGTGAATTTGAACGGATGCCGGCGGGACGCCGCGATCGCGGGAGTTGCGCGCTGGACCTCTTCTTCATGAAATGCGCGAAATGACACTTTTCTGTTTGTTTTCATGCGTACTACTTTTGTACCTTTCTCAGCGTTGCCCACTATGTATGAAACGGAGTATAGTGGTCACTGACAGCCAAACAGAAGGCAATCGTGGCGAGTCCCGTGCATCCAATTATCGCCTCGCAGCCATTGAAATTGCACCATCAGCCGATAAGGACACCGAAGAGCCAATCATAGAGCTCGAAGCGGGTTCAAAGCAAGCCACGCTCTGCGGTTGCTAAGCTTCGAGTGACTGCGGTCTCTCTTGAATTAAGAAGAAGCGTCGCCTCAAGTGCGAGATTCCGGAATTCAAGAAGGCTTCGGTTTCAAGCTGTACAAAACACAACAAAAAGCGACGAGAGCGTGCCCGGGGCGGAGCTTACATTGCAGTTCTTATGGCGCAACAAACAATAGGTGTTTGTGCCTCAACGCGGGCGGCGGTGTGGCTTGCATTATGCGAAGGCCAAAGAGGAAGTTGATGATTTTCAATCAACTATTTGAGGCTTTAACGTCGTTTCAATATTGCCTGCCCTATCTTAGAACCAAAAGCAAAATAAAATGCATCTTGAAAAAAAAAAGCTTAATGTTAAAGCAGAACTGGCGTTTCTCACCCTAAGATATACATCATTTGCTCTGAAATAACGGAACGTTTCCTAAAAACTAACGAGCTTGTATCGGCTTCCTAAACCACGACACATCTATTTGCGATGTGATGTGCATTTTGCTCCCGCCGATACGAAAACTGCTGCTTGCACTAAACTATTTTCTGCGATAGTCTAATTAGGGTCATAACTCATTATATTGGTTCTAAGCATTCTAAGGAACTAAACATTATATTCACGAGGAGCCAATTTTTCCATTAACTTCGGTATAAAATATCGCCACAAGATGTCCCCATCGGGAAAAGAGAGCAACGCCCTGCCCTTCCTCGTGCAATGGCGCCATCTGGTGTTAGCGATAGTTACGAATTAATCGATATTTTAAAACCTATTTTAATTGAAAAGTCGCCAAAGCATGATTCTAATGTTAGGATATGTAGGATCCGTGCAAAGCATAGGTTGGGTTATGACATAGCATCCTCTCTACCCACAAAGCCTGGCAGTTCGATGACGGAGCCATAGAGTGCCCGGTCGTAGATTTGGAGCGCGAGGATATGGTAGCACAGAGCGATTCTCAGGGAGTCTGGTATTCAGCGCACAGCTTTTGAAGAGGCGAGGACCCAGAACATGGTTTTCAAACCCGGCGATTAAAGAAGTGGTAGCCCGAGGAACGCGAGAAGCACGAGCGGCCATTCCATCGCCTGTGACAAGTGTGTTTCCGCGTCTCACCGCAGCGGGGAGCCCGATGGCATGACTCTTGTCCGCCGCTCTACCTTTTCCTCTTCCGCGGCCGCGTCAGGTGATGATCGGCCAGGCTTTGTCACTTTAGAGGAGGCTATGGCTATGATTATAAATAGATTGTCACATAATGTGGTTCGTTGCTCCTTTAACTAGTCAGCATAACGGCAAAAAATGAACTGATGTTTTATTGCGAAAGTTATTGTATTTCAGAAATTGATGAGGGGACCCTCATGTAAGCTGACTTGATATCAGACTTAAGAAGTAACCCGTTACAAGTAACGATTTACTTGTAATTCGTTATTTTTCAAGTAATTTTGTACTTGCAACGTTATTTTTCGCGGAAGTAATTTGTATTGTATTTTTTTACAAAAT
>JAZHYW010009536.1:27500-32820 GCA_037355805.1 Ixodes ricinus
CTAGGTCCACGAAACCGTCAGCTCTATCTGCTACCGCGAACAGCCGCCAGAAGCCTGTGGAGGAGGAGGGCAGGGCCGGACGAGTATGGCCGGACCCAGATGAGACTTTCTTTCTTTCACCATATTGTTCGCGCTCCGCCCACCAGCACGTGGTCACGCGGATGCAAGCGGATGAGTTCTCGTTGCTCACTGATGGCTCTAGATAGAGAGAGCTTCACCGGAACCCCGCGCCTACCCCATCGACGACACTGCGCACGTGACCCGGACGACGATGCACGAGTTGAAAGGTGGCAAAAACATGGATCTTTTTTTATTTTTTAAATAAAAACTAGGGTATCCAGGCAAAATCTGTTTTCTGTATTTCACTTCAGAAGTGTCAGGCATTAACTTCCACAATTATTTAAGCAAAGCCCTGAAATTGTTGCACAGCTCCTTTAACGTTAAACACAGTGTAGCGGAATTTCGCCAATCTTGAACATTTTCCACCGTTCTTTTCACCAGGAAAGCGCCAATCGATGTGGTAATCGTCCGAACTCACTATGACTATTGGCTTCCCAGAAGAAACTGCTTCATCACCGGACCGAGCCTCCACAAGATCCATCTGAACGAGTACGAAGTGTCAATGGTTAGAACCTTATTCGCTTCTATGAAAAACCGGTGTGATTTCACCCAACCCCTCTGCGTTATAACGGGCCTAGTATGAGCCCTGAAACCGCAATACGTCGCGCAAAAGACACAATGTTCGCTGTGGTCATGATGACAGCATCTGTAGACAGGCCTTGATTATGTACAAAGCATGATTATTTGACTCGTGTGTGTACTTGGAACACGCCTACAGAGGGCAATGCATAACCAATGGGACAGGTCAGTCGTACAAGAAAGAAACAACCTCGGACAGTGTCCACAGTCTGTTCTTGTACGACTTATTAGCAGTGTGAACGCAGCTTGTAACTGTTGTGATTTTGACATCTTGCACAGATACTTTGGGGATTCTAAGTTTCAAAGTTTTTTCTCTTCCAACTCTGATTTTCTTTTTTGGGTGGGGGAAAGAACATCCCTTAGAGTAAATATTTTAGGCAGTCTTTGGAAATTTTATACCTATTCAAGCAACACTTTTAAATTCCTACCCAGTCACTTTTTATCGACAGTTTTTAATGGATTTCCAAATCTTTGCGACGAAGTAAATTTGAAATTCAGGTGACATATGCATTCAAGAAGTGCAGATACAAAGTCAAAGCGAGTATGCAAACAACCTGGTTGAGAACAGACATTATACGCCGAGAAACTGAAGCAGAGGAGGAGACGAGAGCGCACGGGGACGTCATGACGCCGAGTGCTTATTCGAATGATAAGTGGGTACACCGAAAGCTGCTGCCTTTGTCTCCGCGGCACACATTGAACGCGTTCGAATTGCGAAAGCCAAACGCCGGACACCGGCGTTGGGCTTTCGCAGCCAAAATGTTGCCCGCTTGCTTCGTTCGTTCACTCGTCTCGAGAGATGTCTTCTTCCGGTTACCGTTTTGTACTGCGATTCTTTGCGCAAGAGAAACAATCGCAACATAAAGTTGGTCATCATACGCGGCGGCGCATCATTTAGTCTCGATGTGCACTGCCGCATAGCGACGTATCAGTGTCCTCGCGTGGTTACATTTGAACGCAGAATGTATTTTATGATTGGCATCTAACCTTTTTCTGTCCTCAAATGCCAGCCGAACTGAAATCGATAGACCAACTGCCAGCCGAACGCTTGACGAAGCGCTCGGCTCCTCACTGACAGGACAGCAGTGTTAGTCGAACGTCTTCCTAGGGCGTGTTCGTTACTCCCGGCGAGGAGAACACTTCACGTGTTTAAACATACAGCGGCGCTTCGCGCCTTGAAATGAACACGTCCCGTGCTTCCATAGAGAAAAAGCGAAGAGAGAGCGACAGGAGGATGACACCCACTAATCAGATATCGATAAGTTGCTCCAGCGGTTACCGGGCACGACAGAAGGCTCCCAGTCCAGTCGTTGGCATGGAACCTTCAAGGGCTACTCCCAGGTCCTCAAACGAGCGGGTCGGCTCTACAGGAAACACTGGAAACACTTGGCGGCAGATGATCCCTCTTTAAGTGCCGCCTGCGTCCGTGCACACGATAATCGCCGGTTGTATGCTTCTGCCAGTTCACGCTCCGCACTAAATCGGCAACAGAAAACCAAAAATCGCGTGCCCACCCGAGCCGGGGTGCCGCTAGGAGCGGAGGGAAATTTAGCAAGCTCAATGGTGCTTGCAGACTCCAGCGAAAATGCATCCGGGGATTTCCAGCAAAGCGCACATTGACATAATTCGCTTCATCTAGCCTCCACTTATGCCTCAGTTTCTCTAAACTGCCCCATTACATAATATGTTACCAATGTCGTTTTTACGCTAGACCGGCAAAGGGGCGATCTTTGGTGCTTCAGTCACGCGACATGCCCGCCGGTCAGGGTTTTCAAATGGGTGTTGGCTGCCTGATATTGACACCACTAACACCCAGGGCGACAGAATCGCATTTTCTACCGCTTCGGTGTCAATCGTTCTCATCTTTGCGTTTTGGAGCTGCACCTAGAGACGCTGGTCCCCCAACACCCGCAAGGTGTTTAATTAGCTGGCCATCTATCTGAAGAAATATTATTATTAAAAATTGAAATCGGTCTCGCAGTGTGGGGTATGAAAAATTGCGTCGGCCTCATTCAGCTGCGATGCCTACGGTGCCCAGGGCGAACTGATCACCTCCTTGATCTCCATCTTTGATGTACGCACTTGGGAATAGCAGGTGACATTTCTAAGAAAAGGCAATGGGCTATCTGCCTACATCAATTATCAATAGTTTAGCCTCATGTTGCAGTACAAGAAAACTTCGTCCAAATTGCATACAAGCGACATACTTTTCTTGCTAGTCTCCTTAAATTTTAGGTGCTGGAAAAAGATTAGCCATTTGTGTTGGGTCCTTCATTCGAAGTATTTTTGTTCACGTTCCGCTTAATGAAAAGAACGGCAGTAGAGTTAAAGTGCGCACCTGATATCCCCACCCCGCTGTCTCTTTCCGCACGATAAAGTCCGTCTGCTACGCTAAGTGGCACCATGGAAACGATGCGTCATTATAGAGGAATGCGCGAACGCAGCGTGTGAAGCCAGCAACGAAAGACGCCATCATTCGAAGGTGTTCTGCTGAAGCGGACGCCTCAACGCAACTTCATTAGAGCGCTCAATTGGGAATGCTCGCCGTTGAAACCTAGGCTGCTGGCGTCCACCGAGACCAAGCTAAATACGACAACAGCGCCGCCCTTTAGCGACGAGTTGAAACATGAAAGTTGCCTTATATGGCTTATGCTAGAGAAACTTAATGTACCCAGAGTACCGAAACTCCCAGACTCGAGGTGCCAAAATCTCGGCTCAGTCTGGTTTTATTGCTGGTCACCTTGGAGCTTTCAGAAAGCATGTACTTGCGTAAAAACAAACGAAAAGCTCTTTTTGTACGAACGTTTATTTGAGATTAGCACAAAATAGCAGGTGCGTGAGGTTTTCTAAAGTTCTTAGTTTACACGGCTTTGCTGCAAGATTAATATTGTTTTTATGCAACGATGTCTCACTGTTTATTTCAGGTAGTGCGTCCCGACCTGGGCGCGTCATAATTTTGGAAGTAATTTGCGGTGCGTGCGCTTGGGAAACGGGTTTGACATCCCTGAAACCACTTCTCCCGTCTATGTTTCGACCCCAAAATGGCTGAATAAAGCTAAAAAAAGAAAACAGACACAGCGGACCCTACCAAATGCGATACTCCCGAACCAGTACAAGCAGTCGTGCAGTTCCGCGAGCGGCCGCTGCGGGAAAAATGGTGGAGTAGCGATCGCCATTAGCTCGGTTTTCGAGGGATCGGGGCCACTTTTTCAGATGTTTATGTGGCAGGTTCCCAACTGAATCGTTCTAGTAACGTTGCCTCAACTCTAACGAAAGTCGGACGCGCCGTTGTGGTAGTCCTCGCTGATAACAGAAAGCTGTCGCCTGGTGAACACTTGGCAATCATTATTAGATTAGCATAGACTCCCTGAATGGTCCTAGATTACTGAAACTTCTAAAGTTTTTTGAGAACCGAGTTAGTGCCCGGCTACTTCCATAGACCTAATAATTAAAAAATAATAATAATAAAAATAATAATAATAATAATTTGTTTATTTAATGTGCCCAAAAACAACCACGCGGGTCTTCACATTGGCGCACACAAGACAAAAAGAAGAAACACAGCACACGCACAGCTTCAATGTACAAGTTAGCATAACTACAAAGAGGTCGCACACTTCACACAAAATGTAATAGAGCTTCCACTTTCAACTAGACTTGCCAAGTTCCGGCGAAAAACTGGGAGATCTGTGAAGATGTCCAAGTAGAGGATACGATTGTATTAAATGAAAGTTGCATACGGGACAGTGGTGACAGTTTAGACATGAATTGAATATAAAAGACATTTAAATTTCTGGTAACGTGACAAGGTACATGAAAATCGACAGAATTCAGAAGTTGATTAGCACCAGTCCGACCATTTACTACCCTGTGCAAAAAAATCAGATCACGCTCAAATCTTCTATTTGACAAAGATGTAAGTAAAACGCTCTTAAGATGAAATTCATAATCATAATAAAAGCGACGCTGAAAGTGTCTATCATACAAAATGCGTATCATTCTTTTTTGCACAGATTCAATACTTAAAGACTGTGTACTTGTTAGAGAATTCCAAACAACAGAGGCAAATTCAAGCCGTGAACGAACTTAAGCACAAAATAAACGAATCATGCAAGCAGGGCGTCTGAACTTTTTAGTTATACGAGATATGATACCAAGAGTTTTCATTGCACGGCCAACAATAAAAGAAACATGAGCATTGAATGACAACGCGCTATCAAGGCACACACACAAGATCTTTCATCGCAGTCACGCGTTCGATTGGAGTTCCTCCCAAAGAGTAAGTAAAATGCATAACAGTGTGTCGTCTGCTCAAAGAAAGAACCTTAGTTTTGGTAGGATTTAGGAGCAAATACATTCGCCAAAGACCATTGCAGTATGTTATTCACTTCGTGCTGAAGAGCATTACAATCAAGAGGAGTAGCAACGCGCATAAAAATCGTAATATCATCCGCAAAGAGTAGGAGCTCAGCTTTTTTTACACATGAGGCTATATCATTAACAAAAATCAGAAACGAGAAGAGGCCCCAGAATAGACCCCTGGGGACACCGGAAGTTGAGTAAAATAGTTAGATGGGACACTAGAAATTCGAACATGATTCATACAACATGACAAGTAGCT